>JAAGAY010145486.1:30291-105847 GCA_011801015.1 Ardeotis arabs | reverse complement strand
GTAGTGGGAGGCCGAGGAGGGGTTGGGAGGCCGTGGGGGTGGTGGGAGGAGAGGGAGGAGGCCTCCCACTACCCCATCGTCCTCCCTCTACACCCTTGGCCTCCCAGCACCCGCTCCTTAGGCAACTTTCTACTGCACTTTTCCATAAGTAGTTTTTTTTAAGTAAAGAAAACATTTTATTACATTGAGTTATTATGCACTGGGGTGTTTCTTTTATGTTGTTTTTTTCCTATTTAAATTGAGTTTAGTTTGTAAGATGAACAACAGTACTTGTAAATCAGAACAGCTGGTAAAACCCTGCAATCTGCCAGACACTCTTGGGAAAGAGCAATTGCTCCAAATAAGTGATATTTCCAATGCTTTTTAATATTACTCCAGACAGTGATTATACACATGCAAAACTTTAAAAGGATGGAAGTAACATCATATCCTCAGCATCATCACTAACTGTCCATATTTTCTGAAGCTCACATATGAATCATGAGCAAACTACCGTCCTGGCAGAAGTCAAAGGTCCCAGAGGGTGAACATTCATGATGACCAAATTTAAAAAAAAATTAAAAAAAAATTAAAAAAGGAAGAAAGAGGGAGTGAGAACTACAGATGTTTATCATGCTCTACAGACATCTTCATTCTCCAAGTGACTATTCATAGATTAACTGAGACAGCGACGAGACTCATGAACTAAACTGCTTTCATGAGCAAATGTAAGGTTGGAAGGGACTTCAAAAGAACATCCCCTTATTTTACAGTTAGGCCAACAGGACCATTCTCTCACATTCTGCAGTTACACGAAGGGACTAATAGCAAACAAACACTTTCTCACTCTTTACTATTTATTGATGTTATTTTGCTACAAAGTATATGATCTGGAAAAGCTGCATTTCTATTATCTACTATTATACTAAACTGGTATTGCAGAGATATATTGATGTGTAACATCGGCATTCATCATCTTTGTCACTAAGATGATACAAGTTTAAATTTAGGTTTGTTTCCAAAACTGGGTTAAAAGACAGCCTTGTAGGGTGATCAAGGTGCTCTAACTGCATCACCTTCAGTGATAATACAATCAACTTAAACATTCCTTCCAATTTTATATCGTACATAACGCTGGAGATGCTACCTGCCTTATCTTTTACAACTACTGTGGCACTCATGGTTTTTCTTACTCTTGATCTCGTAAAAAAAAATATCCTTAAATTTCATAGAATCATAGAATCATAGAATGGTTAGGGTTGGAAGGGACCTTCAAAGGTCATCTAGTCCAACCCCCCTGCAAGGAGCAGGGTTGTCTCCACCAGATCAGGTTGCTCATAGCCCCATCCAGCCTGGCCTTGAACGTTTCCAGGGATGGAGCATCCACCATCTCTCTGGGCAACCTGTTCCAGTATTCCACAACCCTCATTGTGAAAAATTTTTTCCTAATGTCCAATCTAAATCTACCCCCCTCTATTTTAAAACCATTACCCCTTGTCCTATCACAACAGGCCCTACTGAACAGTCTCTCCCCGTCTTTCTTGTAGGCCCCCTTGAGGTACTGGAAGACCGCTATCAGGTCTCCCCAGAGCCTCCTCTTCTCCAGGCTGAACAGCCCCAACTCGCTCAGCCTGTCCTCAGGTGGTGCTCAGAGGTGCTCCATCCCTCTTATCATCTTTGTGGCCCTTCATGGTTAGGAAGAGAAAAACAGTAAGTGAAGCAGAGAGTTCACAGAGGCAGGACAAAATTCCAAGGAACAACTGAGTTCTCCCCTCCTCATCCCATGTACTCTGAGCCACTAAGAAAGCTACAACTACCCCCAGCAGGAAAGGGGCTCAAGTAAAACACGAGGGCCGTCGGCATTTGTGCTCCAGTATCAGGAAGCTGTTGTTGCCTCTCCATTTAATAGCAAAGTTTTTCTTGCTGCCCAAGTAAGACTTAAACAGATGGCCATGATACATGACTTAGTAAATGGAAATTTATCAGATCCATTTACAGTGAAGTAATGTCTCTAAAATAACTGTCCCCGCTCCACCATCTTATAGTAACAGGCTCACAAATCACAACAGGTTAATAATACAACCTGAATTTCAGTACCGCCTTTTAGTGATGCAGGCCACGAGGACAGCAAGGCAGAGACACCAGGAAGGAACTCCTGCTTCACTGCGATCCTTCTCCCACAACATTTCACCTCGTTCCAAAATGCATCCAGCTCCCTCTTAAAATTTATTTGATCGGAAGTCTGTTTCCAGACGCTGGTGATACAATGCTTAAGAACCTTATTCTAATTTCCTGCATAATCTTATTTACAAACTGCTTAGAACTACTTGACTTTTGGCTGTATTGCTCTTTAGTTTAATTAACTCTTCCACTCAGTCTCCCAGATCATTACTGCTTGGAGGTATTTGCATGCAGAAATCAAAGCCCTTCTTTGCTAGAACTAACAAACTCAACTCATCTACTGTTTCCTCTTGCATCTTTCCGTTACTTCACTTATTATCGTAGCCCCTCTTTTCACCTGTCTTAGTTTCAGTAACTTGTATATGGGCAGTCAAAAACACTCACAGTATTCCATGTCAGAACATGGAGTTTGGCTAATATTTTTAGACTACTTTCTCTACTTTCACTGCATTTTTTTCTGAAATGTGCTGGCCTAAACGGCACCAGAAAAATCTCAACAATATGTCACAATAATGGCAAAGTTTTATCTGGCCACATATTTAACTTCACTGAGTAACCCAAGCCCTCAGGAGAACACTAGGGCGTTACCATTTAGTAATGCAGAGTCATCGGCCCTAGCCGGAGCCCTGGAACAGAATGTTATGGATATAACATCAGCCCGAAAATGGTGCCAAACTTACGCAACCTTTGCAAATTCCACAGCTATCTTGCCCAACCCTCACAGGATTCCCAAAGACAAAAACACATCAACCTATCTGCTGGCAACGAGGGCCGTTCCCATTTCCTCCATGACAGTATATTCCAGTTAGCCCCCACTGCCTATAATTTGGTAGCTGAGCACTGATGCCAAATTCTACTTCTCACAATGTCCTGTGTCTGCAGCCCAGCCTATGACCATCAACGCCCCGTTGGCTAAACAAACCAATACATCATCTCCACCAACACTGAGGGATTCATTTATACTTCCAGTGCCTCTCAGGCTTCATTAAGTCCTCCAAGATGTCCTTGAACTTCAGTGCTCCAGGTTCAAACTTGCCTGTAACACTGCTGCTGAGCTTCTCATTAACATATGATATTTAAAATTTACCTTAATCGGCCCAATTTGTCACTGGATCTAATAATGCAGCTGGTCAAAACAGAAGGCAATTACCAACAACATATACCCTCTAGGCACCACATATTTTAGTAAATTTGAGGTGAGACAAAAAGGGCTCATCCCATATCTACACCACTTACAAAACAGGACAGTCAGATAACAGTGTCAGTCTGTCCTTCTTGTTCTCCTCATCAAAAATACCAGAAGGAAACATCAAAACAATCTCAATAAAGCCTCAAGATAATATTCAGGATTTGTACGTATTCTGAAACTTTTAGAATGGGAAACTACTTGTCTCCTGCATAACCCCTGGGAATTTAAAAGCATGGTAAGGTTTAAAATGTATTACACACAAAGTAAAAAGGCTTGGATCTTTTGTGGTTTTTCATTGAGAGGTAATAGGCTGGAATACATTCTACTATCATCTATTATTTTAGGCATATCTTCTACTGACGTAAATAACTAACATAGGGAATTTTCCTACTTGATGCCTTCCTAGGATCACTTGTACCAAAGTCCTAACTGAAATACTTATCATCACATTTATAAAGTACTGCAAATAACTCAGTTTTCCTGTTTGTTCTTCACCCTCTGCAAATTAGGCATCACATTTACTCACTCTTTTTCAATGTACTTTTAGGAATAATTGATTAGGCTTCATCAGAGGCTGAATAAAGTGCAAATTTGTTCTGTCTTCCTTATAGAAAGCAAACTGAACAAAGCTTAAGTTCGCAGTATATTGATATCTACAGGTTTGAATTTATGCTGGTTCCTTACCAAGTTGCAGACCGATTTACTTTGCCAGCTATACTGAAAACATCAGTCTCAACTCCTTACTAAAGGGTTCGAGAGTGTTTCATGATTAGAAAGTTTGAGGTCAGGTAAAAAGGACAACGCAGCAGAAGCTCTGTTGCAGAGCGATGCCTATATTCTAGGCTGCTTGTACCCCAGCAATGCCACATCAGCCCATCTGTCCATTTCCCCACTAGCCTACCGTGGATGAAAGAGACAGTTCCAGCCACTGCGTTACTGTTTTGGAATAGTCTCACACTTGCAATTTGTGACCTGCACTGCTGATGACATAAGGCTTAAAAAAAAATATCCTACTTAACAGGATTTTTTTCAGAAATACAACCCTTTAACCTATCCTATTCTCACAACTGTAGTATTTGGATAGAAAAATCACTTTAATACATTAAAACTAAGCATCAAGTGGATTTGGAACTTAAACACCTACACTTGAAACACTTTGCTTATAAAATAATTTTTACTTTAACCAAAGTCACCAATTTACCCTTCTCTAGGCTTAATGGAGCTAAAAAAACCTCGGAGAAATAGGTAATAGCACATACACGCAATTGAAAAGATCACAAACATGCCTAAAAAGCTAGGAGCAGTACATTATCTCTTTGCTGTTTAGATCTTGCTGGTTTAAACTCATCTCAATTACACATGAGAACAGGCTTATTTATTTTAAATACACTATCTTCAGAGGAGCTCTTTCTTTATCTAGAAATACAAGTTGCATATCATTGGGCATTCTGAAATTAATTTTCTAGAATTTGACAAACTGACTGTAGTCCACTTGCTTTATCTTCTCCATCCTTTCTAATAACTCTTCCTATTAGATGTCAACTTTAAGGATTCTAAAGGTAATTTTGCATAAAAATTACTTTAATCTAGAAGTTAAGCTAAACATTTAAAAGGAATTGCTGTTCTCCTGAAAAGACTGGCGAATTTGGGCCATATCCTTTATTGAAGCAGACAATTGATATTATTACTTAGACAATTGATATGCATACTCTTAGCATATTTAAAAAAGAATCAAGGAAAAAAAAATTATAATATCAAGAGATCTGAAGTTCTGTTGAGCTTGGCATGAAAGGCTAAACAAGCTGCTTCCCTTTTCAACTAGTTTTCCTTTCAGTGGATTCAGGACAACCAAGAACTGGTGATCGTGTCCCCAGAAGTTAACCATTGTAGCATCTTTCTTTGGGCTGTTCTTCCTCACATGGCCCCCACATTCATCTCAGAGTTAGTTTTCTCTGTTATTTCACATCATTATAGTCTCACTAAGCTCACGTAGGAGTTGGTTTTGGCATGCTGTTAGATTGAGCTTTCCCGTAAAATTTGTCTGTCCATCCTGTTCATTTCTCATGTTCTGGACTTAACAGCAGCAATAATTGGTTTGAATAATTTACTGAAGTACAGGCAGAGCAGTGACTGTAATGCCTGTTGTCAATATTTTAGGACATACACCTACACCTCATGCTCAAGATTTTCACTCCTCAGCAGAAAAGGAAAGAATTAACCGTGTCATTTTATTAATGTCACAATTTCTAGAAGGTCATGCTTTTAAGCACCATAGTTGTTGTAAATTATTTTGATTATGCAAATTCTTTGATTTGCAGTCTGATTAAGTCTTTATAGATTTGTTTCTTAGGCATAGTATCCATGAACAAAGGATAAATGATGTTTTCTTACAGGAGTATTCTTATCTCTACACATTCTTTATCAGCATCCCTAGAATTTTCTTTTATTTTCTGAAAACTAACTTTGAGCAAAGGATGTTGACAATTAACTGAGCCTAATCTTTCTGGAATAGAACTGTTTTAAGGGTGGTGCATTATTTATAATTTTAATCTTTAAACCAACTGCTTTGCTCACAAAAATATATGACTCATTCTGAAAAGTATAAAAAAGAAAGCTGCCTGTAAGAAGTCCCATCTCCAATGAGTACTAAAATTAGATTGTTAGATGCACAGGGTGAGGACTTTTTCTTGTTTGTTGAAAACTATGAAAATATTACTGTGAAACAATAGTGGTTAAGAAAACCTGGCGTATTTGAAAACACTTGCTGACACAGCTACATACAAAGGGAAGATATTGGTTGCCAGCTTAAGAGTGCCCAGCAGACAACAGCCTGCAAGGGAACACACTAGCATATATATAGAGGCCAAGGACAAGATTTTATTCAGAAGAACAGAAGCAAAGCTTGTAAGAATGCCCTGCTACCTCCCTTAAACACCTTTTCAAGGCATCCCAGTTACAAATGCACCTCCTTCCTCACTTTAGAATCTAACATCCAAAACTTGTTCTAATATTTTGAGGGGAAAAAAGGAGACTCCTTCCCATAGCCTAGACTAGAAAGGGAATCTCCACAGTCTAGCCAAAGAAAATAATTTTTCAAATTTAGCTTTTATTGCAGTTTATAGGTATTGCCTATCAACCTGCCACCCCATTCAGAGTGATGCAAACTCCTGAATTCCCTACCTGCTGGAGACATTTTCTTGTACTTGCAGTCCTCATTACAACCCAGAGCCCCTCAAAAAGTTGAGCTAAAGAGCCATCAGAAAAGAGAATTACCGTGACAGAAAGAGAGCAGACTATGTTTGGTGACACAAAGGTCCTGATTCATTCTCACGTGTTAGTAAAAGAAATCGTAGGAATCTGTTGCTAGAATTCAGTGTCCTGTCCCTTCCTTTCACAGTGATGCCAACTGAGGGGTATAAACCTATCAATCAGATGCACCAACACTTCAATGCTGTGCCTCAGGGAAGAGAAAGGTATCTTTTCCTGTTGCTAACCAGAGATTAATAACATCCCAGAGCACAGGAATTGATAGCCCGTATTCTTCTACTGCCTAGAAATGCACTATGTTCACATAGTCCAGAAGACTGCGAGTCAAATGGGATGGAAAGATGCTTCTGTTTTCTTCCTGGGGTCTTGGCAGGGATCTGCTCCCCGGCTGTTATTAAGGCTACACTTTGTGATGAGTTTAGCCTAAGCACTGAGTAGGATAAATAATACCAATAATAGCAGTCAACGAAATGGGATTCTGACACTGCAGTTTCCTAAGCGGTACACCAGAATGTATGCAATTTACCCATGTATATAGGAAAAAATTACTAATAAGCATTTACAGCCAATGAATCCCATCAGCACAAATTATAGCTCTGTAAACTACCAGCAAAAAAGCAAGGTCCTGGGACTTCAGACTCCAAACACCAAGGCAACACCTGACTAAAACTAAAAGGACAGTCATGCCGACAGTCAAAATTTGAAAACTTCCTCCCCAGAATCTACACCACAGAGGGAATACCTGCTCCAAATTTCATAATCTTAATTTACAGCCTCTAACCCTGAGTTTAAGTACCAGATTCATCTACTCAGTTGAAAACTATTGGAGTCTTTAAAACTCCTACTGATACAAAATCTTATGACTCTGTTCAACTCATCAATGAATAAGGCTCCTGGGATGCTGGTTTCCCAAACCCCAGTGTAACCCTCTGCCTAAGGTAACTAAAAAACCTTCTTAAATTATTACTTGCGTAATAAACCAGCATATAAAGCATTAGTCCTTCCAATGTTAAATAATCTTCTTTATGTCTTCAGATTATATGAGGGCCACAGATTTCTGGCCTTCGGGTTTCCAACTCTGATCCCTAAGTATGAGATTCACATATACAAAAGCACCCCCAAAATGTGAGACATTATCTCCTAACATCAAACCACCACTTAACCATACAGTGTCTGTGGAATACAATATTGCACAAAAATCACTAAAAAATGAAACCATTCCTAATCCAAGTACAGTTTTACCCCTCTTCATTTTGAACAGATAAGATAGGCCTTGACATTTTTCATACTCCTACCCTAGCCTGCTGTAACTCAGCTATGGGACTCACTCAAACCTTGGAAGAAAACATAAGATGCTAGGATGCTTACTGGTACCAGACAGCTTCTAGAGAACCTTGCAATAGCACGTGCTCTTGATTATTTGGATTCTGAAAGTTTTCCGAAACCTTTTTTTCAGCTCCCACCACCCACAAATTCCAGAAGGACATCAGATTTTTACTTCTCCCAACTCTAACTCTATCTCTGAAATCCCCAGATAACATAAAATGTTGATGTGTTGAATTGTTCAATTCTCAAAACCTAAACCAAATCTTCTTTGTAGCCAGAGATTAATCCCTTCATAAAAGTAAAATACACAGCTGTGGTTCATATCAGCCCACACTTATTGGTTCTTAAAGCTGTAGATGCCTAACTATTAGCCGCAGCCCGCATCCTTATGCTAACCTCAATTCTAAGAATGAGGTCAGTCTTTACAGTAACTTGCGTGGAAAGCAACTGAAACACACAAATATCTGAAAACATAGACTGAAATTGAAACATATAAAAGGAACATTAATGAAATGCAGTGAAATGTTATTACTAAGCAAACACAGAATGTGGCCATAAATTAGGATCTTAATAGCCTGAATCCCAAAACCTGAATTTTACTTTGGAGATCAACTCCTACAATAACACAGAAGATAAAATCTCCATCAATCCTCAGCCCACCTTTTAGTACCAGAGCTTCAAAACCAGCAGCTCTAATTCTGAGCCCAAATGTATGCTTAGTAGTATCGATATATTGATCAGTCCCCACAGTACATGGGAGTAAATGGGTCCTGCCATACACCTGCCAAAAAGTTGAATCATTAGCCTTATAATCTAACTTTAATTCAAACCATAAGCTTAATCTGGCGTCTAGAAGGGTGATGAATCATTTAAACAGAAAATCCCCAATCCCTACTACCGCCAGCCCTCTAACTCTTGGAGCTTTTAAAATCCACAGAGTTCTTAAAGACTTATCTTTACAAAGCTTGATCTTGGCCCTAACCTCAAGCATAGTCACACCTGAGGAAGGATATGGAGACTAATTCAGATCCCCAGCACTAACAGTAGCTTCTATTTATGGTAGTCCATGCAGTGAAAGAGGATTTTTTAGGGGAGGTAAAGAATCTCCCTGCCAGAAAGGAGCTCCTACCATTCACGCTCCCAGCTAGCCATGCCTTGAGAAACAGGGAATTAAGTAGACTTTCAGTTTTGGATTTCTAAAACTTAATACTTATTTTAGGTCTAAACTCAGACTTAATTATAGGCAGAGACTAACCCCTAGAAATTTCCTGATAGAGCAGAAAGATATTTGGATGACAAACAACTAAAGCTGGTTATTTTCTTCATTTTGCCTTGCTGTTACCTCAACAGATGAGGTTAAAAATCCCGGCCTTTGCTGCACATTATTCCTTTTTCAGACTTAGATCTGCACTGCACAACCTGTGATATACCACACCCTTGCTAAATAATCTACATTTTTGCAATAATTTTATTTGTTGGAAGAATATTCCTGTCATATTTAGACTGCAAACAAGCTGCTGTGTTCTCAGTGCCCTTTTTTGAGCTGCTGCAATCATGCTGTCTGTGTGCAACTCTTGCAGGAGGATTGAGAAGAAAACTGATTTCTCCGAGGCAGAGTTCATTTTGAAAGCACTTAAAAAGAGAATACTGTTGTTTCAAAGGTCATTGAAACCAAAGGGAAAATGAGCATTTCTCCATTTTTAAAATATCTTTACCTTTGACAAAGAAAAAGGGATTTACCACACTCAGACAGTCTATTCCCCCAAGTACCCTGTCAACTCTTGTTTGCTGTAGGTGTCTTTTACACAGCAGAATCCTAATAGGCAGAAGCAAGTACTGAACATTTCAGATGAAAAAATTCAGATTCTTGTAGAACTATGACTAATCAAAACCAGGTGTTCACAACAAGAAGAAAAAAGGCAGCTTCCACAAGCCCCTGGCAGCTTTAACTAAAGCTTTCTCTACTAGTATTAACATACAGTATTCAGTACTGCCAAGAGAGTTTTTTTGTACATGAACTTATTTAAGCCCTTCCTGTTGAATACACATCAAGAGGGCTACTGTTCATTTCTCACTCTGAAGTCAAGCAACAGCAGAAAGGCTCCAAAAAAGAAAAAAAATCTTCTCAGGGAAGCATAAATTAATAACTATTTGTCACTGTTATGTACAATTAGGCTGATTCAGCAAGTCTTTCCCCCTTGAATATACACATTTAAACACACTATTTTTGCGTGAAAACATACAAGGTGAAAGCTTGAGAATGTGTTAAAAGGATTATTTGTAGTAGCCCAAGTGTGATGTCTAAGAAAGACGTTTCTTCATGTTACAAGAAAATTGCTTCATACCAAGTCTGAAAAAGACAAACCCCTCTCTCAGTACTGTCTGACACCTTTTCACTGCTATTTTGCCAAAGCAAGGGTGTTACTCTTCAGTCATATAAAAAGTGGTGACTGTTCCTGGGAATCTTTATTACCAGTCCTGTAGGTAGTAATGAAATAACTGCTGTCTGAAATAATTTTCTGCATAATTCATTCACCAATTAACCAGGAGTCAGTGCTAATTCACCTCCTACTGTTTAACTGCGATTCCCTGTTTAACTCTTCAACATAATTTCTTATGTTATAGACAGATATGTATAACTTTTGCTTTCCTAGTTTTACCTCTTTTTCCTACCTGAAGCACCTTGTCTCACATGTTAATTTTCCTTATTCTCATTGTGTGCCATCCTTCATATTAATTAAGTCTTGTGTGAAAATTTTTTCTTCCTATATTTGAATCTCTTGTTTTCTTCCTGTTATTATTCAGTATGGGAATTAGTCCATGCACTATATTAATAAAAAACCCAAACAATATGGAATATAATTCATTTTGTGAGATATTTTTTATGACGCAGTAGTTGCTTTTTAATCAGGCTATCTGGATCTAAATTAATAGCCTTTTCACTAGGCCCAAGGTAGGAGGAGAATAATTCATATACTGGGAAAGAAAAGAGTTGAGTATTTCTGATTTAGTAAGGTCCTGTTCTGCCAGACATTCTCTGAAAGATTTCTCCCTGTACTCTCTCATTAAATGTCTGCCCTGTTGTATGAATCAGAGCATGCATTCCACACAAAATGAGATTCCAGCCTAGTTCAAGTAAACCCATGCTCTAACTTTGGGATTAAAAAAAATCAGTGAAGTTCTTTTAGAGGAAATTGTTAGGACCCACTTCAAAATATTATGATAGCTATGAAGAAAGACATTGAAGCCCTGGAACGTGTCCAGAGAAGGGCAACAAGGCTGGTGAGGGGTCTGGAGCACAAGTCTTATGAGGAGCGGCTGAGAGAGTTGGGATTGTTTAGTCTGGAGAAGAGGAGGCTCAGGGGAGATCTCATTGCACTCTACAGCTTCCTGAAGGCAGGTTGTGATGAGCCTCTTATTATTATTTAAATTATTTCTATGACTCCTTCTGGGTTAAAGACTAAAAAGAGATAAACTAATTAGTGAATGTCAGACCAACACTGAGTATATGCTTTTCTGTTTTCTTTTGACTTTCTTCACTCTTGCTCAGCTCAGTTTCTCTATATATCTTCTGCTGGGACACTCCAGCTGCTCTTACAGCCAACTGAGTACTCACAGGGATCCAGATCACTCCAAGTGTAACTTAGTTTTTATATTAAAATTGCATCATATTTTGACCATACTGATGGGTTAACAATCGGGATCAAAGACAGGACTGAAAAGCAATGAGGCATCCATCAGACCAGACCAAGATTAACACAATGACCATTTTCTGAGATTTCACTGCCTTACATTTTCCATGCGATCCCTCCCCAGTGGATATGAACACATCCCAAAACCACTATCATAAATCTGACTGACTGAGGAGCTTCTGAAAAAGCCAAGGCATAAGAATACAGCTGAGTCATGGGCATCAACATAAGGAATTAATTAGTCCAGAAAAAAAAATAATAATAGTACTGTAGCTATGATGATCTCTATATATAAGCAAAGCGAGTGAAAGAATTCTTCTTAAAAAAAAAATATGCAATTAAACTAATGATGTTGGGAAGTACAGATAAGATTTTGGATACACCTGACAAGATTTAGTGAAGGGTTTAGGTTGCCTAAAACTCTTGCAAAATTAAATGACTGGTCAGTTGATACCTAACTGAAGCAACCAAAACAAAAAATAATGTTATCTCTTTCCAACCAGAATAGCTAGCCACAATATTAGGTCCAGTATGTTGCTCCAAGATGAAGAAAAATGGTGGTGAAGCCATGTATCTTTATTTACTCATCAGGAATTTAATGAGTCCCATTTCCCTAAATGCAGCAGAAATAAAAATACGGTGTTTTAAGTGCTTTCCACATCGTGTTAATCCACTTATGGAACTATCCCATTCATCATACACAGAGGCTAGACTACCTGCAAAAGGAGCTTAATAATGTATGAAATAAGATATTTTTATGGAAGTATTTAAGAGGCCAGAAGATGCAGACTGGCACTTCTGAAAATCCTATCTTACCCTTCAGCATAAACAGCTTGACTACAACTCAGCCACCAAGCCTGTTGCAGAACTGGAAACCAGTCTGAACTCCCTTCCTACCTGAGCACCTCTCTCTCCAAAAAAAAGCCTTCTGATTTCATCTTCAGCCAGTCTTTCAAAAAGTATGATATTCTACATTAATATTTAATGATGTAGAAAAAAAATACTATAACAAAGAGTTATACAGAGCTTTTAAAATTTAGTATTTTTTTCCACACAGGTAGCAGCAAAGTCATGACAAACTCAGTTTTCATGGATCACAAAGGTAAATGAAACCCACACAGATGGCTAAAAATTCAGCATACTGTCAGATGCTGCCATCTAAAATTATATTGACCTGAAGGAAAGGAAACACTGCAGTATCAGTTTTTATTCGAAGCTTGTATAACTAATGCTAAAGAAACTTTACTGACCACCTAACAGTCATTCAACTATAACAAACACCCACTCCAGATGAAGATAACTGAAATTGAAATCTGGTAACTGCAGTTTGGGAATGCTTCTCATCACTCAAACTTTGCAACCCCATATCACCTCCAACAGTCCAAAAAACATCTTGTAAAAGAAATGAAACAATACGGCCCTACCAAAATGAACACATCCATGAGACATAACAAATGTCAAAGTCAATCATGACTACTCATATTTTCAGGTTGTGCATATACCTAATTGTCTTCATATGACTCAACTGAATTCTGGCAAGTTAACAGAAGCATGATAATAATCTTGAGCTTCTGTTATTTTTATTTACTATTCGATACATATTTTTTTGCCTCAGGTAACTAGTCAGTATTAACTGGCACTCACAGCTATACTGACTGTGAAATGATCAAAGAGTCAACAAATGTTGTCCATATCATGGATATCCAAGTAAGGACAGACTTAATAATGTAGTCTTGAATGTTTTGCTTGATCTAATTATAAATTATTTAAGTTATGAGGATTTTAGCACTTTTCTAGAAAACCTATCTCATCAGCTTGATCCTACCCATACAACAACTTCTTCCCCGGGCTTTAAATATCCACAGATATTTCTTCTCAAACCATGGAGTTTCTTCATCAGGCTTAGTCAGCTCCGCTACAGACTGAATTGAAGTTCTTGTTCTAGGTAGGACAGGACAGGTAATACATATTTCCTTCTGTGTATTACATGGAGTAAACTCAATAAAATCTCAGAGCTTCAGGTTTCCTTTCCTGCAAAGTACAGTAATAGTTACTTCATAAACAGGTTGGCAGTGGGCAGAGGACCTTAAATAGCAAATCAACACTATCTATGTGCTCCCATTTAACACTGTAGAAATAACTCTAGAAACTTTTAGAAAGATTATGTGTTTCCAGAGCAGTGAAAAAGCACTCTTTTATTGACTGGAATCAATAAATTGGCGTGTGGCTGTGGTATGAAAGCAATTAGATGTGTCCACAATGCAGAAAGATTGAATGAAACTGCCTTTGTTGTGATAAACTAGAAATTAGAAAGAAATTCTAGCAAAAAAAATACTAAAGCTGCTCAATCGTTGGACCAAGTAAGGAAAACATTCAAGCATATATCTAAACCCACTGCTTTTCAGAGATGCCTACACTATTTTCCTTAAGAGACTCAAGCTCACACTTCAGTCCTTTCCTCAACTGGGATCAATATGTATTGTACCATATTCATTATTTTGGGACAACAGAATTACTTTGGGATTCAAGTAATATCATAAGACAGAACTATCAAAATTCTCTGGCCTTTAGATTAGTTTCTGAATAAAGAATCCCATCCAAACCCTGAGAGTCAGGACCATTAAAAGTTTCAACGGAAACCTCCTTTAGCTCTGAGAGTTACAACCAACCATTTCCAGTGCCCTGATTCTGGAACCAATAAACACAAAGACCACTGAAACAGTTTAAGTCGCTTTCATTAATTTTTGATGATTTACATATATTTAATAAATTTGAGATTCAACTAAATTGTTTGATTTCTAGCCAATACCTTGGCAAAACTTCCATTCAGTTCAGGGGAACGTACTATATATTCAGTGCAGAACTGGCAAATTACTTATGACTGCACAAATTAGATCTCAAAGCTTTTTGGAGAAGATACACTATCAGTAGCAGATAATACTGCATAATTTTGGGCTGCTGTCACCTAAGCTACATTTGACAGGAAAGAAAATATACTCAGCATTTGCCTATAATGATTTTTTATTGCTATGCAATAATATCTAATGCCTTCCAGATGCATTCAGGACAATTTGTTCATTTCACTCAGTAATCAAAATGTGTTTTGACTAGTGAGTCCCTCTTTAGGTTTTTCTGTAATCATTTTTCTTAATGGGAGTATTTTTCAGATGTTATGTTAGTCAAGTCATCTGGGACCTCTTCCAACACATGTGGAAAGTTTGCTGTCATAAGCGGTCATTGGTGGTTTGGTTTAACTGTCTAATTAGTTAACCCCAGCACAGTTACAAAGCAATATATAAGGCATCTGAAATATCCCAGAGAGCAGGCATATTCTTTGTTAGGTAAGTGCAATACCTATCTCTACCCAGAGCGTTTTGATCGCAGTGCTCTTCTTCAAAAGGAAAATGACCTGGAATTGAAAAATCAGACACGTTTTCCTTTTGAAAGAAGATTTACTTTTATCCTACAATTCCATTTGATGTATTTAAACAGTAATATTTCAATAATAGATTATGGTTTATAAAATTATGTTGATTAACAACTAATTTTTTGACAGTATTTTTTTTTACTTCACATTTATACTTATCAGTATTATAACCTTAGAAAATGTTGACCTGAAACGCATCCATGTTAAAAGGAGAAGACTGTGTCTGAGTTTTCACGTAATAGAATACTGCAAAAAATTACTTCCGTTATTTGTTCACAATGAATTTTCCTAGTTTTGCTACAAAATGTAACAGCTAATCAACTAATAACCTTGGGAGAATTTATAGAGTAATTCTAAATTAGCAATTTGTCCTTGAATAATTTTAGTATTAATTTCATGTTGATATTAAACTAATATTATGTATAAAGATATGCACTGCAATTTTTTTTTAAATTATGAACTGATTAATTGAATCGCATGTAGTGATGTGAGATTATTTCTTTTTAGGGATGATGTCGTACCTGAAAGTAATGATCATATGGAACATACTTTGCATATCCCTGGTGTTCCTTTCACTGTCCTTGATTCAAGAAGTGTCTTCTGAAGGTACTGTAACATACAAAGTTGAAGGGAGGGTGTCTAGGACATCTGACAGATACTAAGAATGCTTCAAATGCATCTTCATAAAAATACTAAAAGTTCTAGAACTTTGTATTTATTCAGACAGGCATTATGATTCAGTTTTATCAGCATAAATATATTCTGGTACAGCACCATCCTTTTTTTTTGGAGGGAAAACATAAAACTATGAATATAATGCAAAATGCATGCGAACCTACTTCTTTTTCTGTAGACATATTCTACAGATCCTTTTGTGCTCAGACTGACATATTTAGCCCAAGTGATTTGCAGTATGATTCAAGGAAGAATCTAAAATTACAATATCCACTTTATTTGGTTAGAAATATTTAAATACAACAGGCTCAGGGAAAGCACGTCTATACCGTGCTAAGGGCTTTGCCATTAAATGCACTGCTATTACCACAACCAAGGCCAATTTTGGCAATTATTTGTCTAATACTACAGATTTTTATTTACTCTCAAAGCTCTGTAATTAATTTCTAACTAAAGTAGCACCGTTATGAAGAAAGAGAAGAAGTTGCAGCTTGGCAAGTCCAGTGCTGTCACAGTCCTCAAATAGCTACTGAGTTGTTACAGTGATTATCAGTATGTATTACTTGTTGGTAGAAAACACTTTATTACTACCTGACAGTAGAAAAGATAATGTTTGTATATCTGAGCAGCTCACCAGGGCACAGCAGATGCCAGATTTGATCTGCAGGGCAGAGCAGTCTCACACTGCACCCTCTGTAGTTGGTGTGACCCTTCCCGTTATTTTCAGCATAAATCAAGACTCTTGCCAACAGCAGCTAGAACCATTTAGGCATTTTCCTTAGAAGTAACTTCATAACTTGTAAGCCATAGACTTAAAGCAAATAAATGAAAGAAAAGGTGTTACTTTTGGGACTCATATATATTTTTTCCTATAAGGGAAGAAGGGTGCAATATATTGGGTGTACAACCGCAAAGGAAGATGTCTAGCTTCTCCTTTCAGCTCCCGTATTAAAAGCCTATAGACTCAAGTCCATTAACTTCTCCTTTTATTCCCCAGTCTTGTTTCATTATTTGTAAAGAAGCGGTAACAAACATTATACCTAACTGCTGAAAATCACAATGTATATAATTATTTGTTATCCCATAGTCTTCCTTCATACACACACACGTGGAGTGTGTGCTGTTGGAAATTGTCCTTGGTGTTGTGTTGTGTTATATGTTATTTTCTTGCTATTCCTCAATGTTTCAGCTGATTATCTTAACTCTGTTTTAGCTTGCTGATTGTTCAGCTTCTTTGTTTGTATTTAGGGGCGCTTCCCTTGTGGTCCTGCATGTTTCATTTCCAGAAGAAGCTGTTAGCATGTTATGTTAGTAGAGGTTTCACGTAGGAAAATGGAGTTGTTCCAGGGTGAATATCTGATCTGGCAGTAGAAGGGAACAAACCACTTGCACACAGACCTTGAACGCGTGCAGTTTGAAAGCAGACCTCCCGACGTCTTGCTTACCACCTGTAACCTGCACCATTTGTTGTTATCTAGCATTTTCCAACACTACAGCAGTCTAGCAGTAAAGCCATTGCGGGATGAGCTTTTACGTTACTCTGCTAGTAAGTAACCTCCTAATTACCAAACAGAAAGTACTTTACAGAAGATTGCAGGACTAGATCCCAACTGTTCCTAACCTCAGTTGATACCAAGTTCCTCCTGGACCTTAGCAAAAAAAATAATAGAGGGCAGGCCAAAAAACTGCCAATAAAAAAAATGGCTTCGAGGACCTGTGTTTATTATGACAGTGCTCACCAGTTTACAAGTTAAATTGATTTTACTTTGTTATTATGTAGAACATTACAAAAAGAAAAATGAGCCTGTCAGCGGCAACGCAGGTGCACATTTATAACTATGCGTAGGGTGAATTAAGATGCAGAATCAGTCTGCAAATACTATAGTGCCTGGCTGATATACTGCTTAAGAGAAATCTGCATGGGCTACCCTGGCTGCCAGAACTGGTGTGACCTTATTACTGAACCAGTCCTCAGGGATTCATTAATCCTCAGGAGAAACAGGATAAGTTAGCCTCTAACCTGAGTGCGCTGCTGCCAGTCCTCAGGCTGGCCCAGAGCAAACCTCTGATCTGCGTGCCTTCAGGAGGGGTTGCACCAAGCCCACAGTTTCTGCGACACTGAGTGAAGAAATGGCATTCTGTAGAAAAAAAAAAAAGATAAATTTTACTGGTTTGCCGTTTGTTGTTTCCTTACGTACCATTTTAGTTTGGCAATATTTACACCAGTGCTGTGTGATTTTAGATGTATCAAGCTGTACAGGGAGATGTGGGGAAGGGTATTCTAGAGAGCATGACTGCCACTGTGATTTTAACTGTCAACACTACATGGAGTGCTGCCCTGACTTCAAGAAAGTCTGCACAGTGGGTAAGTTCCCAAATACAGCCAGTCCCTATCCGCAAGACTTCCCCTCCCATTTGCTTCAACTCCCTACCACACCAGTGTCTCTCCTCTGAATGCTTAAATGTCTCTTTTAGTTTGCTGCGTCCTTGTTCTCCTCTCATACATGTATTGTTCTCCCCCTCAAAAACTCAGTGATAACCTCTCACAACGCATTTGAAGAAAATTGTGTATCCACAGGTTATCACGAAGAAAAGGATTTTGCTTTTCAGAAGAGCAGAGCTAGGCAAGAGGAGGGGAAACAGTTTACCTAGTGCTCGTTTTCTTCTCCTTAGTGCATTTGTACTACATCTGTTTTGTCTCTTATACAAAAACTCAGTAAAAGCAAATTCAGGGTTTTCCAGGAAGAAATTCTGGGACATTCCAACTCAAATTTAAGAAGTGCGGAGGCTGTAGGGTCTAATCCAAAGTCAGAGAGTGTCCTTCCATGGACATGAACCATGTCCAGAGTTTGATAGAAAAGATGGTTGGATGAGTATTATTTTATATGCTTTATTTATATGCAGAACTGTATACTGCAAATAAATACAGGTATTTCAAACTGTTTTACTGAGAGTTAAAAAAATATTTTCTTTTGAATCACCCATGTCAAAAATATCAGTGATTTAGAGAACTGCAGGATTGTTACACTACACCGTAGTTCTAGTAAGACTACAGGTGTAAGATAGGCCTTCTTAGATCCAGCAACACAGGCTGAGTGTTGTTCAAACACAGATACACCACTCCCTCAAATGCTAATTCTGCTGCTCTGACCAGCACACTGGAAACACTCGCACTTCAGTCCTCCCTATCCTGACCTTGATTTGTGAGGGAATATCAGCATTTTTCATAACTGAAAATACACACTGAGGCATTTGAGTTACGTAGGCTCTTTATTTATTGTGGCCAGATTCTAAATTCTATTGTGGCATCAATGTAACATTTAATAAAATGTTTAAGGCTAGAGGAACTCTTCCTTGTTCCACCTTAAATCACTGAATGAAGCACAGTGGACAGTATCCTTAAAGGATGCAGGCGGTCTGACTAAGGATTGTTGCCCAGTTAGTGTGTGATCGATGCTAACTAAATTAGAGAAATGTCAGACATTGTTTATCAATAAAAACTTCCCTAACATAAACACATAAAACCAATTCTCACATGTGCATGTGGGATGAATCCACTGGCATCAACGGACTCATTCCACATCTATACTCTTCAAAAGGCATTCAGAACGTGTCTATACAGTAATCCTAATTTTGCTAGACAGTGATTTAATTGTAAAATATGATTTTATGCCCTGCATGCCACAAAGACTATTACTTCAATACAGTCTTATGTATAGAAAAGATATAGGACAAGAATAACAGACCACATGGTAAATTCAGGAAATACCAAGTGATAGCTAGTTGTCGGCTCTGTGAGATGCTAAACATCCTCAAGAAATGCCCACTTCAGGTTTAATGCCGTCACTTACATGTAACAGTTCACTAAGTGCCTATTAAAGGTACTACTGAATGTTAATAAATATTAAACTGTAATGTAATGTAAATGTTCAGGGTCAAATTTTGTCCTTGAAAAATACAGCAAGCATGTTTTGCTGAAGGCTATAATAGCCGTACACACAGTTTCCCAAACAATTTGGTCATTATTTAGCATGAAACAGAAGTACTATAGTGACTGAAGTTATCAGGAGTTAACCACTAATGAAATATTAAAAGCACGGGTTATTAATCATGTTGAAACATGGCAGATACTCCTCTAGTATTAATAATTTAAGAACTGCATCAAATAGACTGAGATAAAACTTCAAAAATAGTAACTTTGCATGACTTCATTAACTCATTCACACAATTAAGTTGCAGTATTTGCCCAGGGATAGCAGGAACCCTTGGTCATGACCTATTTAGGCAAATTATTTTCCAGAAATGTTTCAGGAGACACACTACAGTTGATGAAAACTCATATAGTGATGAACATCTTTTTGAAAACCCAGCCCAGAATTTAAATACTATAGATGAGATAGAATTTGCTATTTGATTAGGGAAATGGAAGCCTTCTATGATGGGACCTAGCTAAAGTGAACTCTGAGGTCACATTTTATCCAACTATGAATTCTAAATGGTCTCAATGTACTGCAATGGCAAAGTGCAGTTCTGGTTGTACGGCCTGATGCAAAACTCACACCACCACAAACAAGCCATAGACCAGATCAGACCAGACCAACCACCTGATTTTACGAAGCTGTTCTTTACATCAGCTTAAGCAAGTGACTTCACTGTAGAAAGGTCCCAGCGTTAAATGTGAGCTAGCCAAAAATACTAACTCTCTCGTTCTGCCTTATGCAGCAGCCTCCTGCAGAGGACGTTGCTTTGAAGTCTTTGAAAGAGGAAGAGAATGTGACTGTGACATAGACTGTGAAAGATATGGCAAATGTTGCCCAGACTACACGAAACACTGTAAAGAAGGTAAGAAATTTCTTTATCACTATATTTTTCCTAGAAGTATTTAAATAGAGATGTTTTGCATTATCATAAAATGTTAACTGTGCAGGCTTCTTAGGACACAAGAACTTAGCTACTGAAGAAAATACAAAACAAAACTAACAAACAGTAATTTCAAAAATAAATTGGCCGTTTGCTCAAGCATGAACGCATTACAGATGGATAAAGGTAGATATACTGGGAGCCATCACCAAGATACGAATTCTGGGGGTAAAGTTTTATTTTGTGTTAGCCTCTTTTGGCAGTAGCCATACTCTAATTTACTATCAGAACCATCACCCAGAATAATACACATAAGGCCAGGTTTTGCATGTGCACTGTCACTCATGGTACTTAAATACAACAATAATAGAATTCAAGGACAGAAGCTGGGAGGAATGAATGTCACATTGCGGTAAAAAGTCTAGTTCATCTACAGTAAAAGTAGTCATGAAGGAAGGTTCAGCTCCCTTAAATTCCCCTGCAGCCCATTCAGAAGTGGAGAATACCTACTCCTAGCATTGGGATAGCACTCCCTGAACCTCTAGACCGCTTGCTTTTGGGTTACTGCAATCATTGGCAGCATACAGAGAGATCTCCTAGATCCTCCCCACCTCAAATCCAAAATGGGAAGAACAGCCCATTCCACACAGAAACCCGTCCTCTGGGGCAAGAAGAAGGACCTGCAGGATCTTCCTGGTCAGAAGCAGTTACACATTCACATAGCAAGAGGAATTTTAAGAAAATGCACATTTAACCTTTAGGCTGCAAATTCAGTTCAGGGAAGGATTACTCTGACCCACTTTTTTTTATTCTGTCCTTCACTGCAGAAACTGATGGGTTTGTGTTAGTTGAGCACTAATGCGCAGATCTGGAGGAGCAGTTTCACCTCCATGTATCTTTAATGACACTAGCAATTGAATTCTAGTCTAGAAAACACCAACAGAATATGTTTAATTTCATCATGTCCTTAAACTTTCTGCTACTCGTGGACCTAAATTCATTTCTGTGAGCACACTTGGCAAATATGGCTTGGCACTGGCTTGCTGCTTTCACAGACCAGACAATCTCCAAGGCAGCCAATTTTCAATGTGTGCAGTTTAACAAGCAGGATGAGCTATGGATTATCATTTGGTTCACATTACCAGCCACTCCCAGTCCCCAAGTGCTGGTATAGCGGCTTGGTTTTGCTACTTGGTTGCACAGTACTTTATACTGAAGTAGAATATGTGTTGAGCATTTCTTAACTAGATATCTAGAAGAGGATAAATGTCTTGAGGTGAATTTACTTTGGGTTCCTTAACACCACCCACTTTATGCTGAGTTTAACACACATGAACGCTCACAAAAGATAGTTAGCCATTTCACTTGTTCTTAGTTCAAATATAATGAAAAGTCAACCAGCTGCTCATAAAGTTTCTTCTAGTATTTTAGTTACTTAGCTTTGCTATTAATTTTTGTCAAAAAAATGAATAAAACAAAACAAAATCCTCAAACTCCAGCGTACCACTGTGCTCAGTATTTGAGTATTCTTGTTACGTGTAACTGAGAAACCTGTTAAACCTTCTGGAATAATGCAGTAAGTTAAGGCCATGCAGTGAACTTTTGTTTTGCTGTTTCTGCATCTTCTGAACACTTTGCTCTGTGCAGTGGAGCTAAGTTTACGATGTGTATCTGGGGCTTTCCTATCCTCCAGAAGTCCTATATTCCCAGAATACACACACACAGAATTAAGGACTGGTTAAACATTTCCCTCTCCCCCACCACTACTGACTCCTCCAAAAGCTGGTTCAGCTCCCAAAGGGTTTTTATTCAACAATTACAATTTCTCTTGCTTTCTCAATAAAAGCATCAGAATACAGTCACCACTCAACCTTATTTGGTTTGAGTACTAGCTTGCTATGAAAGTAAATCCTTTGATACCATGGTCATTGCCTTACACAAAAATACCACTCCTTTTGTGAAAGGCTGATAACACATACCTATGGCAGTTACCAGCTCCTGCAGGTACCCTGAGCTCCATCAGGCTTTTTTCACAACTAAAGATCCTTCTACAAGGTTACCTTAGTGGGAAGAGAAGGTCTCACTTCCAGTTGTACAATTTGATCGAACAATGAATTAAATATTTTCTGGCTCTTACTGGATGCAAGTGAAACTCCATGCAATCTTCAAAGTTGGAAAATCTGAGCATAAACCTCCAGTTCTTCCTAAAACTCAGCCTACTAGAAGTTAGCTTAATACTTAGAATTAGCATTGTTTCTTTGGTCCATGTCTACTTTGTAGCTTCTGCCTCTTTCAAGGAAACAACACCTTTTAAGATGGCTCTCACATATCTGAAGAACTGCAATGTAACTAAATCTTCAGGGGATTATCAAAATAAATGCTTGGCTAATACAGTAGCTCTTAGAGATGCACAATAGTGAGTTAGCCCCAAGACATCTGTAGTCAAAAAAATAAGCTGACAAAAATAATAGACAAATTTTCAGAATGTAGAGTTCCGCTCAGAATTAATCTTTTTCCCACCTTGAAATTCACATCAGCAAAGAATGCCTCACCTCGAACTTCCAGGCAAAACATTTCTCCCATCTGTGATGAAACACTTAGGGATCCAAAGTGTATTTTTCCTCTTTTTCCCCTGAATAATGTTTTAAAGAATCCCGTAGATAGGAATAACCTTAGATTCATACGGAAGATGGTCACTGAATTTTGTAATCACTTTCTTCTTATACAGGTGACACCAAGCACCTATAAAGAAAAATGCTCCCATTAACAGATTATTTTATTTCTTTCAGTACATGCAGAAAAGTCATCACCTAAGACTCCTCCAACAAACAAACCAACATCTAAAAGATCATCAACAAATGAGGAAAAGAAGCCAGAGGAAGTAACGCAGCCCCATGAAGTTATGGAAGGTAGGAAAGCAAATGGTGAAACAGGATGGGTGTTACCTGAAGGAACATTAAAGACCATTTTCCTGCTCTGGAAATAGAAAGCCGATGCGAGACATTACCAGACAGTTACCAAGCTTGGAACCGCTTGGTTTGTAAACTGATTACCTCACCTAGACCTCAGGATACTGACTTTAGACAGTTCACTTCACACAGATGTTGGACTGTGGTGATGTCTCCTGCGTCTCCATTGGATTTTCACACACATCTTCCAAAAATGTTACACGCCGTTGTCAGTTTTGGACCAAGTCCATGGCTGGAACAGGAAGGGTGTTGTATTTTGGGACAGTGATGAATTGGCAGGACCAGAATAGGAAAGTCTCCTAGCAGGTTTCTCTAGCTTTAATCAAGCTGGGTCTCATGTAGCTTCAGAAAACACATTTAATTTATTTTTTTCTGAATGGAATCATAGAATCATAGAATGGTTAGAGTTGGAAGGGACCTTCAAAGGTCATCTAGTCCAACCCCCCTGTAAGTAGCAGGGAATGGAAAATATGTTGCTTTCCTGTGTTCTTTGATATTCTGTTCCAGCATTTTAACTGATAACTTGGGAGATCAGTTTGAACGTGAAACTTGAAGTAACAGGTATGAAATTAAAATAGAAGCAAATTTTGGCCAATATTTTAATCTTTACATTTTAATTATTTTTTTTTTAATTTTGAGTACTTACCTTTTTGCTGTGGCAATTTCCTATTACAAAAATCAATATAGTAGGTCAAATGAAACAAAATTAAGGAAATTCAAATAACCTCTAACAGGATCCCACTTGGTTTATGGTATTTCAGACACATTGGGTGGGAAAACCTATTCTGTAACCCTCTGCTCTTACTGCACTGTTTCTACAATATGTTTACACAGGGATTATTTCTCACACCACTGTATTTTACGTTCTTCCAGTCTGCTGGGAGAGACACTGCATCAGTGCTGCTAACGGTCATCAGGTTGTGACCATCAGCAACAGCTCGGGTCTTTTTAGATGTTCAGGTTTGTTCAAAAACCAAACAGCATGGCCCCAAACCACATGATGCTGCACTTGTTGTTTTTCAGGTTTTCAAGAAACAAATGCCAATTCAGTTGTAATGTTAGACAGCGACATAGCATGAGTCATAGGGAAAAACTCCCTGTGTGAAAACAGAGCCAAACAGCAAAATGTCACAGCGATAACACTTAGTGAGAGATTAAAATGCAGAAATATTTACTGTTAGGTTTTTGATGAATATAGCTGTACTAACAATTGTACTTACGTCAGTGGAACGACATATACAGGTAAAGAGAATCTTAAAGCTGTAAATCACAAAGAAGCTACACCCAAGATACAGAGACACAGTAAGAGATGCAGTCAGGTGTCCGTACTCAGAAAGTTTGTTTTCCTCCTGTTGCCTCCCTAACTCTCTCCTCCAAGTCCAGGTGATCGGCACAGGGCATGTTATACTTAAGGCCAGAGAAACAAATTAAAGAAGAGACTGAGAAGGGAAGTGTCCCCATGAGAAGGATTATATTTTATAGCGTGGTTCCCCTTCCACAAAAAAAAGAATGGCAACTCCAGGTGGCCTCAACCTACAAACACCAAACTAAAGTCTGCGACAGGTTAGCCAAAAGGATTGCTTAAAACCTAGATAAGCTGCTGCAAAACCCCATGCAGACAAAAGTGCAAGACAAAAGTGCAATAAAATGTTTCAACCACTTTAAAACTCATGAAGTGCAGTTTTACACAGAAAGCTTTTAGAGCAAAGACCACAGAACCAGCTATTGCTATTCAAAAGACAAGCAGCTATGTCTCATCAGGATAACAAATTAATAGGCAGTAGGTGCGTGCGCTGCAATTCCAGTATCTTAACCATAAATATCTTTCCTCTCATAGATACTGGCAGCGGACCAGAAAACAAAGTGACCAGTCCTCCTCCAACTACAAAACCTCCTGATACAACCACACCAATCAAAGCAACTACACCTACTCCAAAACCCAGTTTACCACCTACTACAAGTACCACCACAGAAGCAACAACTACCAAAGAGACCACTACGGCTCAGAAAGATACCCCTGCGACAACAGCAGCACCAGCAACGGAGCCAGACTCTCCCACCACCCCCAAAGGTGAAGACACAACTCCTGCAGCCACAGATGCACCAGTGACCGAGGCAGACTCTCCCACCACTCCTAAGTTTGAAGATATGACCCCTGAGAGCACAGAGGAACCAATGACTGAGGTGGACTCTCCCACCACCCCCAAAGCTGAAGACACAACCGCTGAGGCTACAGAGGTACCAATGACCGAGGTGGACTCTCCCACCACCCCCAAAGCCGAAGAGACAACCCCAGAGGCCACAGAGGCACCAACAACCAAAGCTGACTCTCCAACCCCTCCCAAACCTGAGGATACAACCCCTGCAGCCACAGACGCACCAGTGACCGAGGCGGAGTCTCCCACCTCTCCTAAGCTTGAAAATATGACCCCTGAGGCCACAGAGGAACCAACGATCGAGGCTGACTCTCCCACCACTCCCAAACTTGAAGACACAACCCCAGAGGCTACAGAGCCACCAACAACCAAGGCAGACTCTCCCACCACTCCCAAAGCTGAAGACACAACCCCAGAGGCTACAGAGCCACCAACAACCAAGGCTGACTCTCCCACCACTCCCCAACCTGAAGACACAACCCCAGAGGCCACAGAGGCACCAACGACCAAGGCAGACTCTCCCACCACTCCCAAACCTGAAGACACAACCCCAGAGGCCACAGAGCCACCAACAACCAAGGCTGACTCTCCCACCACTCCCAAACCTGAGGATACAACCCCTGCAGCCACAGATGCACCAGTGACCGAGGTGGAGTCTCCCACCTCTCCTAAGCTTGAAAATATGACCCCTGAGGCCACAGAGGAACCAGCGATCGAGGCTGACTCTCCCACCACTCCCAAACCTGAAGACACAACCCCAGAGGCCACAGAGGCACCAACGACCAAGGCTGACTCTCCCACCACCCCCAAACCTGAAGACACAACCCCAGAGGCTACAGAGCCACCAACAACCAAGGCAGACTCTCCCACCACTCCCAAACCTGAAGACACAACCCCAGAGGCCACAGAGGCACCAACGACCAAGGCTGACTCTCCCACCACTCCCAAACCTGAGGATACAACCCCTGCAGCCACAGATGCACCAGTGATGGAGGCGGAGTCTCCCACCTCTCCTAAGCTTGAAAATATGACCCCTGAGGCCACAGAGGAACCAACGATCGAGGCTGACTCTCCCACTACCCCAAAAGTGGAAGACACAACCCCAGAGGCACCAACGACCAAGGCTGACTCTCCCACCACCCTGAAAGCTGAAGACACAACCCCAGAGGCTACAGAGGTACCAATGACTGAAGTGGACTCTCCCACCACCCCCAAACCTGAACACACAACCCCAGAGGCCACAGAGGCACCAACGACCAAAGCAGACTCTCCCACCCCTCCCAAAGCTGAAGACACAACCCCAGAGGCACCAACAACCAAGGCTGACTCTCCCACCACTCCCAAACCTGAAGACACAACCCCAGAGGCCCCAACGACCAAGGCTGACTCTCCCACCACTCCCAAACCTGAAGACACAACCCCAGAGGCCCCAACGACCAAGGCTCACTCTCCCACCACCCCCAAACCTGAAGATACAACCCCAGAGACCACAGAGGCCCCAACGACCACGGCTGACTCTCCCACCACCCCCAAAGCTGAAGATACAACCCCAGAGGCCACAGAGGCCCCAACGACCAAGGCTGACTCTCCCACTACCCCCAAAGCAGAAGAGCCAACCCCTGAAGTCACAGAGGCAGCCACGACCAAGGCTGACTCTCCCACCACCCCCAAACCTGAAGACACAACCCCAGCGGCACCAACGACCAAGGCTGACTCTCCCACCACTCCCAAACCTGAAGACACAACCCCACAGGCTACAGAGCCACCAACAACCAAGGCTGACTCTCCTACCACTCCCAAAGCTGAAGATACAACCCCAGAGGCCACAGAGGCCCCTATGACCAAGGGAGACTCTCCCACCACCCCAAAAGCTGAAGACACAACCCCTGCAGCCACAGAGGCACCAACGACCAAGGCAGACTCTCCAACCATTCCCAAAGCTGAAGACACAACCCCAGAGGCACCAACAACCAAGGCTGACTCTCCAACCATTCCCAAAGCTGAAGACACAACCCCAGAGGCCCCAACGACCAAGGCTGACTCTCCCACCACCCCCAAAGCTGAAGACACAACCCCAGAGGCTACAAAGGCACCAACCACCAAGGCTGACTCTCCCACCACTGCAGGAGACACGACTATAGCAGTACAAAGTACAGTGGTGACTGCTGGTAGGACTACTGAGACTGTAAGAGTAACTGATAAAGCAACAGCAACAGCTAAAACTGCTACTACTCCTATAACCGAGGAGAGGACAACTAAAATAGAAACAATCACGGTAAACAAAGAGATAACAACACCCAAGAAAGACAAAACTACTGTGCTTAAAGACATTTTAACAACAAGTAGGAAAGACACAACTACCGTAACTACAGTGATAACAGCTAAACCAGATGGCGCTGCAGAAGGTAAGGATGATATTCCAAATACATCTCCTACAGCCAAGCAAGCAGTCACTACAGGAAGTGAATCAGAAGCAACTACCATGGACAAAAAGACTGTAACAACGGCTACCCCAGCCAAACAAGACAAGACTCCCATACCGAAAGAGACTCTACCGGCTAAAAAAGAAGAAAGCCCTGTGAGAACAGCGACTGTAACCACAGCAGCTGCAGCAGCTACAACTCCCATGCCCAGGCCCACTGTCAAACCAGATTCAACTCCTAAACCCAGGGAGATTGTGACAACAACTAAAAGAGTTCCAACTGTGGAAACTAAACAGAGTGTAACAGCAGCAGCTACTTGTGTTGTTGTAGAGACAACAACAGCTGGTAAAAAAGAAGTAACGACCATCAAGGAAACTAGCATCACACCTGAAAAAGAAACGGAAGATGCCACTGAAAAGGCCTCTAGTGTTGAAAAAGGAGAGGACACTACAGTTACCAAAGAGACCACTACAAGAGATAAAAAAGACACGATAGAAGAAATGTTTATTGTTTCTAAAGGGACATCGAAGCCAACTATACGTTTCCAGGAGATTAGTGACACGAGAGACGAGCCCTATCCAGCTGACCCTGAAACTCTACCAGTGAAAGAAGAGCCTGAGATAAACAACAAGCCTTTAATACAAACTGCAGACTTGCCAATTTTAACTGGAGAAACACAAGGTAATTGCATTCCAGTAGGTACAAAAGCACCAATAACTCCACCAGAGAGCACAACAAAACACGTGAGTAAAGGTCATGCAAGATATCTGGTGCCACAAGAACATGGCTTTCCTGTTCTGGTGGTCAGCCACAACCATGGTGTTACAGCTGCCAGCATCCTGAACACTGGTACCTCAGTTTTCAATTGTGTTCTTAATGAAATTCTCCATGTACTTTAGAGCGTGATCCTGTTTCAGTAATTGGTTTCGGTAGTTGGTCCTGCTGAAAAACATTTGCTGTAAGTACTGTAGAAGATGCAAAGAGAAATTTATCTTCTTTTTCCTTGACTTTTTTCTAAGTCCCGTGAAAACATTGATAGGGAGTCAGGCTGAATATCCACCATTACTCATGGTACCCAGCCTGGCATTTTGTAGTGATAAAAAAAAAAAGTCACATAAGACAGACAAGAAGTATTTTTCCTTGTATTCTTTTTCCTCTATGTTTTTTGCCACAGTATTTTTAATGTCCTCGCTATTTATTTTAATCAGAGAGCCCGCAGGTTCTTGGGCATTTTTTTCAATCATATATTGACAGATATTTTGGAGGGGAAAAAAAATGGTTTTCGGTGTTTCCCTTGCCCAAAATACTTGGATCTTTGTCCAAAACAGATTCATCCTTCCTTTATACTTATCTGGAAGTAAATGTAAATGCTTTTTTAAGAAATAAGGAGGGGGAAGGGAACACACTAGAGCAGCTTGGAGAAACATCAAGTAAACATGCCAGAAAAGGAAGAAGTTAAAGGATGGGTGTAGCATACCATGCATTTATAGGTCTTTTTCTGAATTACAGGTACTTAAGTACCCAATAAGCTAAGATATCAATGCCTAGTCAGGAAAACAGCTGGTTTTGCACTCCTGGGACCAAAAACCAAGAGCCAAACTTTCCAGGAACGTATGTCAAATGAGTAATTAAACCCTTTGCATGACCAGTGCCTGGCAGAGGCCTGAAGGACAGAGGGCCCGAACCTCCCCCGACAGGAGCCATCATATTGAACAGCCCCAGTGCTACTGGCAGCGGGGCTGGCGGAGGGGTCACCGTTTTTGTTAGCTGTTAAACAAACCTCTGTGTTTTGCAGCAGAGAAGGACCTGTGCAACGGGAAGCCAGCAAATGGCATGGTGGCCCTGCCCAACGGCACCCTGGCCGTCTTCCGAGGTAGGCCGGCCCCGTCCTTTCCCGCCCTGGCACGGGCAGAGGCCCCCTCAGCGTCCGAGGGCAGGGGCGAGGAGAGGCGGGAGGAGGGATCCCGGTTTCCAGTGCCTTTCCCTATGCCTGTCTGTCCCCTCACCGCCCAGGTCACTACTACTGGCTGCTGAACGGCAGGAGCCCGCCGACCACCAACCCCCGCCGGATCAGCGAGGGCTGGGGCATCCCGTCCCCCATCGACTCCGTCTTCTCCAGGTGCAACTGCGACGGCAAGATCTTCTTCATCAAGGTGGGGAGCCCTGCCTCTGGGAGGCGAGTGCCGAGAGGGCCTGCAGGCCAGGGCAGATTAAAAAACAAACAAACAACAAAAAAAAAGCATGGGTTTTGAAATGCAGCCCCACAGAAGAGCACCCTGGCGTTGCTCAGGGGCTGTGTTGCTCATTTTGTAGAACAAACAGCGTTTTCAAACAGCGTGGGGGGTTTGAAGTTAAGGGTGAAGTTAAGGGTCTCGGCCCCAGCCTCTCCTGGCCTACCTCGAGATGGTGCTTCTCGGGAAAAACCTCAGTTCGGTGGATTTTTCACGTGTAATTAGCTAGGAGACAAAGCATTGACACAGTAGCTGATAACTGAGTAATATTTATATAGAAGCCACACTTCATAAAAATCCAGCTCTTTAAAACTTGGGTATTTTATCATGTCTTTCCCTTGCCCAAAGATGGCCTAAATTAGTTCCTAATGCAGTTCCCTTCTTGAAAGAAGATGATAATGAAAAGCACATACCTCATTAAAGACATCACACAGTTATTTCCCAATGAATCATTCAGTCCAGGAATTCAAGGAGCTTTTTATGTCTGTGAAATTTTAAGTTCAGAAAGCAAACCCCTTTGTTCAGTAACCACTCTTAACAGTTCATTTCTAAGATAACTGTGTCACTACTTAAAAGCAGTGTTAAAAAACTGAAGGTGTTTTTTAAAGTTGTAATATTTTTTCTTGTTTTTAATGGATGTAGGAGGAGCGGTTCCAGTCACTTTTACCATGCAGTTATCAAAATGCTAGCGTTACAGTTCTTTTTCATGTCTGTGTTGAAGCTCAGCTACCAAGTAATTTCTTCTAAAGCTCATCTCTTCCTTAAATCATTAGGGTCCCCTATACTGGCGTTTCACTAACGGTGTAATGGATAAAGGCTATCCCAAACCTCTTGCGAATGGATTTGCAGGGCTAAGTGGGAAAATAGTAGCAACCCTCCCTGTGGCAAGATACAACACCAGACCAGAATCTGTTTATTTTATCAAAAAAGGTATGTCTCGTATTTCAGAAGTTCAGAGATGATGGAAAGATGCCTGAATTGCCTTAGTCAGGAATAAAACACCATTTCTCTTGACTGAAAGACATCTTGCTTTCAAAACCAGAAACATAAGCGATGTCAGGGTGTGCTAGGTGGTCAAAAAAACAGCCTGAAGCTTTAAAAATGTGCATTAGTTCTTACAGATCTTTTAAGTGCATTTTAAAATGGACAGGACCGTAAGGGACAGAATCCAGCAACTTAGTGGACAAACATTACAGTAAGTTTTATCTGGTGGCAAAACTATTTTAGTCTCAAGTTTATTAGAGAAGGGAGGGCTTTAATCCTACTAGTTCATAACTATGTATGGAAATTTCCCTTCCTATTTCTTATTCCACATTTTAAATTAATGTAATTTCCTTAGCTTGTATGAATGATCTATTGCCAATGTAAGAATTGTTATCTCAATTTAAAAAGCAGAGCCTAACAAAATGCGAGCCTTTTTCTGGACTTGCCCTCTTCTCATGCAGCCTAAAGTAATGGCCTTACCCTGTCCTTGATAAAAACATGTCAGCAAAACGCATGCGGCAGCAAAAGCGGTTCCCTTGGAGTTGTACTTACTACAGTGACTGTACTGAGCCTGCAGGAGGTATTGCTACATCAAGAAGCATGGGTTGGATTTTAGAGAGCAAGGCTTTTATCTCAAAAAGTAGGAATGGATATAAAAAGCTCAGGGCTGCAACCATTGTAGATGTATTAAAATGGATATAAATGACATTTTCATATCTGATCTAGCTAGTGGCTTGGTGAGATTTTTTTCTTTCTTTTTTTTTTGTTTTTACAAATTAAACATGTCTGTTTAGATGGCAACATGCAACAGTATGTGTACAGACAAGAACCAGCCACAAAGTGCCCAAGAAGAACCCAGATTACCATAAGATACCCAGCTTATGTCCCAAGACTTGTGATAAGGAGACGCTTTCAACGTGCAGTAAGAATGCCAAACACTATTCAGACTGTCAGAATCAACCCATATCCATCTGGTAACTTATGTTTATTAAGTTTTTTTTATACAACCATTTTAATCTTAGTTTCTGAAACACAACATTCTGTTCCGTTTTTTTTAAAATATAGTACCTTTAAGATTTTTTTAATCCAATAGATCTCACTTGCTGTAGATTATACAAGCAAATGACAGCTTACAGCAGACACAGTGCGGCAGCTCCTAACTAACGTTTTTTTTGCTCGTAGGAGTTTTGCGTAAGGAAATCAAAATGACTGCCTACTGGAGAGGGCTCCCAAAAGTAATTCATTCAACTATATCACTACCCAACTACAATAAGCCAGATGGTTATGATTATTATGCCTTCTCTTACAGTAAGTTAAAGCTAATGCAAGTTACTATACATTTCAAAAGACTAAGGGATGGGGAAGAAAGAAGCCCATGTATTTCTGAGCTTTTGGAAGCGTGAGGTTACTGCTTGTGATTCTGCAAGACTAGTTCTAAGCACTACTAAAAAGTCCTGAGAATTAAAATGCTGCCTGTAATCGAGAGATGCTTCTATTAAAAATCAATACTTACAGGACAACTAGCAGCAACGAGGTACAATGATTCAAACTAGCCAGCTGTGGAATGCATTGCCGTAAGAGCTCAGGCTTATAAAGTGACAAAAAAATTGTCATACTATATTAATGATTGAGTGAAATCCTCAGACCACTACACATTGATAGTTTTTTTTCACTGGCTTTCATGGAACTATGTTTCTGACAAAACAAAACAGAGAAGGACATGAACCATTCTGCATCACAGGAAAAAAAATATTTATGATCCTAGATTAGGTAGATCCTTTCCTTCTAGCCAGGATCATGTAAAAGCATTCCTCAGAATTTTCTGGATTATTCAGAAAAAAAAAAAGCTCTAAGAACTAGCCGTGTCCAAATACAAGATACTAAAGTCTCCAACAGTATGATCTAATTCCTAACCTTAACGTAGGTGAATTCACACTCGGGGACCATTGTAGTCAGTGCAGGATTGTTTTCTTTCTAGTTTGTTTGATTTCCAAATTCTTAAGCCTATTTCTGTGTTCTAGCAGTATAAGAGTATTCTTCCCTACTCCCTGTTCTCAGGACAGATTTAATTATTAGCAGCACTGTAAAACTTAACTAAATACAAAGAAGGACATGTAAACAATAAACTTAAGGACAAAAATTCATTGTTACAGCCTCTCAACTCCACACATGTATGTGGAAGGAAAAACTTGTTATTCATGTCTACATGAAGTTAAAAGGAAGGCTTTAACTTCAAGATTCTTTCCATGTACTAAATGTAGTTTCTGGAATTTAATTCTGACATCTCTTCATTTCAGATCGGTACTACAGTTTGGATCTTGGCAAAAGAATAGCAAGACCTGTTACTGCTCTCACAGGGAAGACTGTATCCAAAGACTGGTACAACTGTCCTAGCAAGTGATGCACAGCAGAGGATTTTTAAAAGAGATGCCATTTGAATGTTGACATTTTGTCTAATTTTATTAATAAAGACATTGAAACGTGTGCACACAAACCTAAGTATAAAATGCTGCTTTAAGCTCTGGCTTCATTACACTAAAGCAACCACAGACAAACTGGCACTTTTGTATACGCAGCTGTAATTACAGATCATTTAACTAATATTTCCTCTGTTCAGGCCTCCTCTGCCTCCCATTGCGTGTGTTACACCTGTGTTGGGAAAGAAAACAAATGCATTAATAGAAATCTCTCTCACCATTTTAATCAACCATTGGTACGTGTGGTACTTCATCCTTCTGTAAGGAACTGCTATGGCAGTGGAGCACTTCCTTTCTGATGAAATTCAAGCTCCCTCTCCCTCCCCTAGAGCCTGGTGATACGGATATGTTATACTTCTGACACTTAAGAATGTTGCTGACTTGTGGTCCTATCTCAGGCCCTCTGCCAAAAGACAAAGTATAGCAGTCCTACCATATTTGAAATCAGTCCCTGCCTTTTGTTATGGAGGAAATGGTGATAAACTAGAAAGAACATCTATCCTAGGTCCACCTCTGCACTTGTTTTTCTTCTCTTTGAAATACAAGTATATGGTATTTTAATCCTAGTATCAAGTCTTCTACAATGTTAAAACAATGACAAACTGAATACAATTCATCTCAGGATTTTTCTTAATGCAGAAGTTGCAAATAATAATTTACTGTAACGGTTTAACTCCATATTGCATTACAAAAATCTGTAATACTTCCATAAACCTTTTTTGTTGTTTTTCTAAATCAGTGTAAGACATAGTGAGATAATAACTGGAATCCCTACATACCAAATGGGAAACTGAGATGTAATGTTAAAACCAAAGATTTCTAAATTTATGTCCTAAATATTATTTTAAAAATTTGCAAAGTTTAAGATCCACTGCACTTTACTTTCTCTCCATTGGTAAGAACCCAGTGCCACACGAGAAGAAAGTTTGCCTGCCTAAAAAACACTCAGACTAACAGAGTAAAATGAAACTGCAGAGCTCTTCGGGTAAGATAGTGAAAGCTAGAGCAGGGATGCTATATTGTTTAATGTCTTAAAAGCAAACACAGGCTTACAAAGCAGTACTTCATGTACAGTCCCCACAGAAAGAAAGTACTAAACACATGTTTTAAAGAGTCAGAATTTGAGCAGCCGCGAACACTTACCCCTCTGTCTGTTGAACTGACGACCACGAACACCAGTTCTTAACGTCGGTGGCTGAAGTCTGACGCGTCGAAAGGGCTTAGGCTGATTACTGCTTGTGTCTGTGAAGAAGTGGAAATGCAGGAAAGAATGTCTGTGTCTAGTACAGTTTCTGACTGTTAATGTTTACAGGATTTGATATGCATTATGCTCTTGAATTTGCTTTAAAATTAGGAAAGTGCATCTTTATTTCATTGACATCACCTCTGGTATAAATAAAAGCCTCAAAACAAGTTAAGTTTGGGACTTCTTTCATCATCTATGCTAGGTGGTAAATTGGTAACTCAACAGTGATTTACTTACTGTTCTTTGATGATTTAATTGAACGAAAAAGTATTTTTTAAACCTGACATCAAACGTAACAGTGGATAGAATCACCAAAGTATCAATAACTTCTGCTCCTGGAAGCATTATTCTTAATAGGGCCTACGCCAGTTACTGTGGTCCAGGTAAAAATTGCTTGCCATTCAGACTACAGGCATCAAAATGTGGTCTTGCTCTAAGAGTTCTATCTTGTACATCTTGGCTATCAGCAGTGCATGACGCTGGTCCAAAAACTTCCCACACTTAATGAAATGGTGTGAAACAACTGTTTTCAGCAATTAACCTGTACCTGCAGATGAACTAGAAGGAGGATCTTGGCTAGTTGAAGGAAGATCTGACTCATCAGATGCTTGAACAGATTCTTCCTCTTGCTGGCTATCAATTTCTAGGCCTGCTTCTGAAGTAATTCTAGAAGGAGGGGGAGGAAAAACATGTAAGTGTATTCACGCAGTGTCAAAGAGCTCAGGAAAAAAAGCACCATCTTGGAGCAGAAAGATTTCTATGCAAAGATCTTTCCTCAGAAATTTTCACAGGTTTTATTCTGTTTTGTTGTGTCCCTCCTGCCCCAATCATGAGAGATTTATCTGGCTTTTAGAAAAATAACGATGTAATTTCCTTGATATTCAGCCCAACTCCAGAGGCATATCCAACATATTAACTGCCTTTCTAAAAAGGCCATAGAAGCTATATAACAATAAATACCCATCTTATGCTCTATCTGCTCATAGGCAGACTTGCAGTCCAGGATGGTGCTGCATCAAGAAAACTCTGTGACATATTTAACTCGCAGCAGTAACATTTCATTTTCTGATGATCAAACCTCCTCCCTCCCGCAGTCAGCAGATAAAAGTTTAGGTAAATTGTGAATTACACATCTTTTATTATTATGCAGCCAATAAAAAAAATATTAAAATATAGTATAAAAAAAAATGGTGTATCCCCTTTTAGGTTTGTAATATATTTGATTATAATATGAAGTATAACAATTATTATACATACTTAAAATATAAAAAAAATTTGCATTTGCAAAGTGGAAAATAAAATAATTTGTCTTTCAAATTCTTAAGAACTGCTTATTCTCCTTCCTCATGCTATGACTTTTGAACTTGCCCTGCCTTAACTGAATGACTTTATTATACATGCTTGCTTTGTAACGAGAAGTGATTTTCTCTATTAACAAAACAGAATGCTTTAGCTTTTATTCTACAAACCCATGTCCTTCAAACTGAGGCCTTTACCATCAATATTTGGCTACTGGAGAGCCCTTTGCATTCTTAAATACAGACATCTGTTTTGTTTTTTTTTTTTACTTTCGTATTAGCTATGTTAAATCAGAAGGAGAAAATCACAAGAAAACCTTTGGTTGTCCTCCCTACCAGAACACCCTAAATTGAAAATGAATCATAGGCACACTTGGATGAAAACAAATCATTAAAACTAACATGACATCAAGTCTTAGTGAACCAAACAAGTCATAGTTTACCCTTCAGATTCTGCCTCTGCAAAAACTTCATCCCCATCATCACCCGCTCCAGCCTCTGTAGTGGTGGACAAATTGCCAGTAGATGTTGTAACCATTGGCACAGACTGAGAAGCATGCTCTGAAGCGTCCGCTGATGCACTTTCAGTAAAAACTGTCACTATGCAGGAAAGGCAGTTTAATAAACATCGAGTCAGTTTAAATTTTGTACAGAAAAATCTATGGAAATCTTAGGCATGTCGGGGAAAGGGTTACTGGAATACTCCTGATGTAGCAATAAGCACTGTAACAACAATAATCTAATTCTTTTCTGGAAAGTCAAGGTTCCCAGCTTTTACTTTAGCCTTCAAATTTCTTGTCACTTACCTGGTGCTGCTACTTGTAACGGTGTTGTTGGAACGCTACGACCACCTGATTCTTCCTCGTGAGCAAGGAATAGTGGGGTTTCATACATTCCTAAACCTGCAACACAGAAAGTTTCAGCTTTCCAGCAAAAAACAGATTAACTGCTGTCTTCTCTCTGTACGCTTGACGAAATCCAGTGATTTGTACTTAGATATGGAGATTTTTTATGTTTTAAGTTGTTCAGACTTACTTACAGAGATAAGTATAGTTTGTTGAAAGGTAAAACCTTGATGAAAATATTACTACTTGTTTTACTTCCATGCCATTATTTTGCTGTGAGCTTTCTTCAAAGAACAGCATACTGTTCCATGCTGACAGGGGTGCAGGGACAAAGGGATTGATTCAGGACAGCAGCAAAGACATTAGACAAATTTCCTGGCCACCTGTTAGCAGGTAAGGATATATCCCAAAGTTTTCTTTGCATTTGCTGTTTTCCCTTATTATTTTATTCCCAGAAAGCTACAATCAACAGTAAAATTAAAGTTAAAAGCCATTCCTTCAATATTTTATTTCTCCTTAAATGAAGCTTCTTGTGCCCAGCAGGCAATCTGTCCTACATAAAATTTCAGCTTCTCTGGTTCTCAAGCCTGTTGTTCCCACCCACAGAAGCATTCTACTTTTTAGATCATATTACAAATAGAAATGCAGTAGTTTGAAGGAAATATCTTTCTACTTTCCCTTAGTCTCTCTCTGCTGACAATTATTTAAGAGTTGCAGGTTTCCACACTTCAAAAAGTACCTGAAGTACAACAGCATTTTGTTGACTGCATTATTTGTTTTTCACCCGAACAACCATGGAAAAGAAAGTATAGGAATGGTTTACCTCCTTGTGATGCAAGCTGACCAAGATCAGAGTGACTTGAGCTAGTTTGTGGCATATCTTCAGGGGGTCCAAATCTGAATCTAGGAACTCCAGCTACCTGGGGGGAACTATCAAAATAAAGATTTAAGGAATTCTGCAATTTCTCCAACGCTCAGGGTGAAAAAATGAAAGGAAAAAAAAAAGACAACTTTCACCAAAACAGGAGAACAAATTATGCATGAGACAAAATGAATTCATACTGACCATAAAAACCAGCTAAACTACTGGTAATTAAATAGGAATTAGTTTCTCAAACTTATTTGGACTGCACCTGATATCAGTAAAACAATCCTGAAGAGAATTGTTCACTTATTCATCCCATGAATTCTCACAATTTTAAGTGGATTGCTGAACATGTCCAGAACCACCCCACATCCAAGAAGAGAGATAACTTCTCCTACTTTAATTGGTAATATTAGTTGAGGGAGTGGGGAGAGAATTGGAATAGAACAATCTAAATGTTTTGCTTAATTTCTTCTTAAGTCAGTAAGTTACAATACATTGGAGATGATCTGTCTCTTAATTTGCTGGTAGGTTTCATAATACACAGTTCAAACAACTATTACTTATTTATAGATGCAGTCATCTATCAAACTACTTAGCACATTTTAGCACGTTACTCCAATCACAAGTTAATTTCATTTGAATTTCTTTTCATTTCAATGAAAAAGAGAAGGAAATAGATGCCTTTTTTTTCCCCCTCTTTACATCTACTTACTGAATAGCTTCTGCAAACCCATCTGTACGATGTGGAACTACAAGAGTTGGTGTGCTTGGAACTGTTCTGTCCTCATCATCAAAGAAGTGTTGCTGCTGGCAAAAAAGACATAGATATGAGAGCCTACAATGTATTTCCGGTTTCTACCAAACCGAAATAAAGAATGGTTTGCCTTTTCCACGTTGTCCAGCAAAACAAAAGTAGATTTAGCTTTAACAGAATTGTCTAATTTGAGACATCTAAATCTGAGCTCCTTATACAGATCACCCTAACAGATGACAAAAAAAAACCCCAAATCAAGCCAAAATAAAAACCATACACTTACAGGGTACCCATCTTGCAAAGGATTTTTAGATATCTACTCCATGAGATCATCCTACCATGAAAGTGTCACATCTCCCTGTTGACTACAAAGGAATCTTACGGTGATACATTCGTTAACAGATAGCAACCATCTGTCTTAATCTGGATTGCTGTAATATACCTAGCATACGAGATTTTTCACAATGTCAATCAAACCATCTATTCCCTATAGACTTGGTATCCCTTGTTCCTGCACGGCCTGCAAAGCCAGAAACCTCAGCTCCCTCCTCCCTCACCCTCCACGAGGCATTCTCTTAATCTCCCTGTCTTCCTCCCATATCTTTCAAACCTTTCTCTCTGAAGTACCGGTAAGGTCCCTCCCATGAGCTCAGTTACTGCCCAGGCGAAAAGCAGTAGGTACTGAGGCCAGTTGCAATGAGAAATTTAATGGCACATACATGCAAGCAAAGCAGAATAAAAAAATCTGTGCTGATGCCTTTGATCTCAGAATAGATACTTTTTTAGTCAGCCAGTCTCCTTCCCCTCCCTCACTGGACTTGCATTGACTCTGTCAAATGCAGCTGAAGTTCAATAAAGGGCTCAAAATCAGCTGAAGGGGACCGACAGAAAGCATAAATTAGCCTTGTTCCTTTAGAATCAGGCTGAAAACATTTTATTATTTTTTCTAGTAACATACTCACTTTAAAAGACTGATTCCAAAACCAAGTAATTAAAACCTCCTTGGGCAAAACCAATCCAATCTCTTTTGAAGAGCTTTAGCTTCCTGGGACTTTTCTAGTATTTGCCTTCCATTAATACAGAAATTAATAGGACTAAGATATTATCCGCAAGGATACAGAAAACATCCCCCCCTGAAGTCAGTAGCTTGACTTTTTCAAAAAACAAAATAAAACCCAAGAGTTATTAATGTTCCCTCAATGCAGGTTTTCAGTAGCAGACTTTCATATACTTACCATCCCACCTATACCAGGAGTTAGCTGAAGTCCACGCCCCACCGACTGTCTTCGTGTCATCTGGATTCTCTTTATAGTAAAGAAAAACGAAAGCAGTGTGAACACTTTCCTGGAACACTACTAACATACAATTGTTCAATCAGAGCCAAGGATAGTGGCTAAATGAGTAAGTGTAACAATTATATGTCAGTGTACAACACTGCTCAGTACAGCATCATATCTTCTTAAAGAATAGGCCATGGCAGCAGCTACTCCATGTGTCGTCTCTGCTGCCTGGTCTAATCACAAAAGAGAATCATGTGGGTTTAGACTCTGGGTAAGTGACACTACTATTTTACTCAACTTTCTACTGAGGACAGAAAACTTGAACGCAGAAATATTGTGGCCCCAAGCCTCAGAACAAGTTAACGGTAAAGGACAATTTCAGTCAGGATATTTTTGCAAAATTCAGGTTGTGATATATTAATTTACAAAATCTATAGATCTACGTCAATGCATCATCATGTGTCAGGCACCGACTGTGAAACGTTTAGCTTAGAAAATGAATGGCAACATTCCTTTGCCAGTCTGCACTGGGGCAGAGACTAATAAAGCCGCCTGCCAATCTGTCTGCTCAAGAACAACTTTTGTAGTGGAAATATCATCAGTCGCTGACTGAAACAACACTGGTATTAGAGTTTCAAGATACAAATCCATTGTAAGTGTCTTACTGCTTTTAATGGTCCCTGTCCAGTCATAATTTGCAGGATGAGAGATGTTAAGTCAGTTTGCTCAGCTACCATTTTCAGGATGCTGAATAGATGTCATCTATTTTTACAACAGGCAGAGTACTTAGGTTTTACTTCGAAGAAATCATACAGCAATTTTTTTAAAGTCTTCTGAACCACTAGAGACAGTTTATACCTGTACTGGGGGACCCAGTTCTTGAGGAGGAGCATGAATAGTTAGTCGTGGGGGCAGTGGATGTGGCGGTCTGCGTGGTGACTGTGGGGGTCGAGGGGTCTGTCTCTCTGAGGCAGATGATGGCTGCTGTTCTCTTGAACTTTCATGAGGAAAAGTGGACTCTGCAGCACTTGTACTCCCTTCTCCTAAAACGTACAGAAGTATAGAAGAGTAAACCCATGCCCTCCAAACTGAGTTGAAAACATGAAGGCAAGTCTTCAAATTCTGCTACCATGTTAACAGAGACATTTTTACCCTTGCAAGAGTGGAGACAGCTCAGTACTGTTATGTAAAATCACCTAAAAGACATCTTGTGCCAGCTACATCAACACCAGCAACTCAACGTCCTTCTTGTACTGAGAGGCCCAAAACCGAATGCAGTATTCGAGGTGTGGCCTCATCAGTGCTGAGTACAGGGGCACAATCACTTCCCCACTCCTGCTGGCCACACTGTTCCTGGTACAAGCCACGATGGTGTTGGCCACCTTGGCCACCTCCTGGGCACACTGCTGGCTCATGTTCAGCCAGCTGTCAGCCAACACCCCCAGGTCCCTTTTGGCTGGGCAGCTTTCCAGCCACTCTTCCCCAAGCCTGTAGCATTGCATGGGGTTGTTGTGACCGAAGCACAGGACCCGGCACTTGATCTTGTTAAACCTCATGTAACTGACTTCTGCCCATCGATCCAGCCTGTCCAGATCCCTCTGCAGAGCCCTCCAATCCTTGAGCAGATCAACACTCTCTCCCAACTTGGTGTCATCTGTACCTTACTGAGGGAGCGCCCACCCCGCCTCACCCAGATCATTGATAAAGATATCAAGCAAGACTGGTCCCAATACTAAGCCCTGGGGAACACCGCTTGTGACTGCCTGCCAACTGGATTTAACTCTGTTCATCACAACTCTCTGGGCTTGGCCATCCAGACAGTTTTTTACCGAACGAAGAGTACATCTGTCTAAGCCATGAGCCACTAGCTTCTCTAGGAGAATACTGTGGGAGACAGTGTCAAAAAGCAGTGTCCATAGCAACCATAGCTTGCAAGGTTTTCAAATGAATGTTGAATATATCCAGAAAAGAACATTTCAAAAGAACCTACATTTCAGGTTAAAATGGTCTTTAGCATATATTTTAACACATGCAAAACAGCTTCTGCTCCCTTACAGACATAGACTTTGAAGAAACACAGAATAACCATACCGCTGTTTTGAGAATCTGCTGCCCTCTGGTTGCTTTCACCTCCTCCCATGCTCTCCTCAGTTTCTGTTCCAGGATCTGTACCATCAGCACCCTAAAAAACCACATAAATATAATATGACTTAGCACTAAACAACTTACAGGCTGTAAAGAGAACAGAAAAGCAGTACAAAAAAGTATTCAGAAAGTAAACAAAGTAAAATACTTTAAAACTTTACAATATTTCTGTATGTATCTACAAAGTCAGGTAAACGTATACAACTGTATAAAATTTCACAAGTTTTGCATATCAGTATATACACAAATATGAACAATATAGCCATCATCATTTAATAACAATAGACAATGAAATATCCAGCTTTTCAAGAAATAGTCTTAGCAGCCTTTGTAATTACAGTATTTATTGCTTGCTCCTGTACTTGGAATGCTTAAGAGGACTGAATGAAAATGCAAAGTTAACTTTTCCTGTGAAAACACCAGTTACAACTGAAATTACTATAACCTACTAGCAGCCTCAGTTTTTGGGGAGGAGTTCATACTGAGATTTTCTCTTTCAAGTATTCAAATCTGTGCAGATGCATTACAGCACCAATTTATTCCAATAAATTTAACAGGCTATTAAAAAAAAGGTACAAATCTCACCTCAGCATCATCTGCTTCATATCCATCATTACCATCAGCACTACCAGTTCCTTCATTACTGTCATCACCTTCATCTCCCATCCCTGTGTCTTCATCATCATCTTCATCTTCCTCTTCCTCATCCTCATAGTCCTATAAGACCATAAAAAAGCCTCAAGGAAATGAAGAAAGGGTAGTGGAATAATTTCAAATCCTCCATCTGCGGATCTCTTTTTAAAGGTGTTCAGCATTTGCTATCCACAGAGTAGATGTATGTCTTTTTTGATTGCTGTGGTAGGCTACCTTGGCTGGCTGACAGACACCCACCCAGTCACTCCCTCACTGCCTCTTCAACAAGACAAGGGTAGAAAATAAGATGGAAAAGCTTGAGGGTCAAGATAAAAGCAGATAGATCACTTGCCAATTACCATTGCAGACAAAACAGATGCAACTCTGTCAAAGAAATTGGCAACTCCCAGCCTCTCCTCACAGAGGCCACCCTTGTATGTTGAATAGTCACAGAAAATCCAGAGGCTCTGTGGAATTTTATGACTTCAAAAAAATGAAGCCAAATTAGCAAGTATCTTTAAATCACCAAAAGTTCAGGCTACATAAATACAGACTATTTATACAGTAAGAAAAAAAAAAAATTGGTTAAATTAGTCCCGCCAGGTGAGCTTTACATCTGATCAAACACAAAATGATACAGTAATTCCATGATATACATACTTCCTGCTCGCCTTCATTTTCTTCATCATCATCATCTTCATCATCACTATCGATTACAATTACATCATCTCTCTTCGACTGACCATCCTGAGATGAAGAAGTATTTTGTTGATCTGACTGAAGAGGTCCAAGATCTATTGGGATAGACTGGGAAGTTTCTTCACTATCTTCCATGGGAGTATACTCTCCCTGTGTAACACCCTGTAAAAGATAAAAGTAAATTACAAGAAGAAACAAAACAAAATGCAGCATATACAATTCTTAAAATGCTCTTCAGAAAGCGTCCACTGTATTTCTAAGAGTTTCTTGTTTCCACTTCTAGCTCACAACTTCAACCAAATGGAGGCCTGTTCTACAACACAAGTATTTTGTTCTTCACTTCCAAACCTGATTTGGGATGGGTGCCATCATTAGGGATACTGTATTCATCTATGATGCATTTGAATGCACATCCATAAAAAGCTGCTGCCTAAATGTTTACCCATCTATTTCAGATAACCAAGGAGCCACCGCCAACCCCTGCCCAATAAGCAAGTACAGATACATGGAGCACTGCTGACAGCTGAGGCAGCACTCTGCCCTTACTTCACATTCAGAGCACTCCACCAACACTGCAGTTATTGTCAGTTCTCAAGTCTGGTGATGGGACACGGAGAAGAGAAACAGACTCTGACGCTTACAAGAGAAACACTAGTTATCGCTGTTTATTAATACTAACCACGACAGGAGAGGACAAAAGAGAATGCTACAGATGATGGTCACCAATCAACTACAGACAACTAAAAGTCTCCCTAGGAACAAGGAACAAGCATCTCTCTTCCAAGCATGAACTCTGAGCTGCTGTTTTAGAGCTATTTTGGTCTGGAGGAACAGTAATGCAATTCACATGAGCGCTAGACACAGAGCTAGCAGATAGTTCTCCTTCCATTCAGCACATATGTATACTGAAAACATTTGAACCAAATCTGACAAGTATGACTAAAAGTATTCAGAAAAAAAGTGCATGAGGCAGAGTCCTCCACAACCTCTAACTAAAAAAAAAAAAAAGTTCAGCTATTTTCTGAACAACATATCACTTTAATGTTGCAAATGTTTGTCTAGCAGCAGGATTCAAATAATCACATTGAGTACTAGAACTGTTAAACATTTAAAGATACATGTGGAATAGAAAGCACACAGCTAGGATTTAATGGGGAGATAAATGTTTGTCATACCTTTTAAATATGTGTAGGTTATGAGGGAAAAAATGACTAACTAAAGACTCAGTACTCACCAACACTTAAAGAAAATAGATTCCACAACTTAACATGCCAAGTTAGAGAACTACCATAACTTTTGCTCTTTTCCAAAGTAAAAGGAGATTAAATTCAGTTTTCACTCATATTTGGCTTTCCTAGCACAGCTACAATTGGGATTTTACAGAATTAGAACAAAACCAAGATTTTTTTTCTTTTGCTTATCACATCATGACCCATCCAGCAGTAAGCTTGGTCAAGGATTTGTCAAAACTTTCTGTAAAAGAAAAGCCAGAAAGCAAAGAGAAGTACTCCAAAAGAGTAAGTGAAATACTGAAAACTTCAATTCTGTTTTAAGACTGCCTCATTTAACCTCTACATCTCAGTTTCACTACAAAAAATTAGGGTTAAGGATACTAGGATTTCTAAAACAACACAGCAAATTACAATTCAAAATTGCAAAGCTTCATTAACATTCTCAATGTTACTTACATAGGTACGTGTAGAGTGCAATAAAAAAATGAGTCCTTGAACATTGCAAGTCTAAACTTTAAAAGGTTATAAGCGGTTTCCACTGGAAACCTGTAGGATCTGATCTGAGATTTCACTTCTAAAAATATTGAGAGTTTTGGGAAAAAAAAAAACATAGCTATTTCTGCTGAAATGAATATTTTTTTTTCTTTTCAAATATGCTTACTTCTCCAATTGAGTCTTGTGAGTCTTGATTGTATGTTTGAGCTTCTACCTCACCATCAGTGCTCTCTTCTGCTGTCACTTCCTCCTGGAAGAACATACATATTTCTTGTTTAAAACACATCATTAGCCCTAAAGTTTGGTTCTTTAACATGTTTGAGATTTTAAAAACTTTTTTTAAAAAATTATCTTTTCCCACAAAGACCACAGAAAACATTTTGTTCCCCTTTTACTGTTATTCTGCAGCTCTACTTTTATCTAGCACCCCATTTCTCTGCCCTGGAGAAATACCATTTCCCCATTCCAGTACACTGGATCTCAGTGTTTGTAAATCTTTCCAGGACCAAAAAAGAACCCTCAAGGTTTCCTATTCCACCTCCATCCTCTCAGCTAATTAAGTGATAATGTCCTTACAGGATTTTGCCCTTTTCTGTTATGCAACATCCTCCTTGTATGGAGTTAATAATATGTCCTGGACTTCCTTAACATCGTTCATGAGTTGCCTGCTGTGAGGTTCTGTCTCAAGTTCACTCCTTTTTTGCAGGACTTTCCAATTTCCTCACACCAAGATTTCATATGCATCTCCTGTAAGCTTTTCCATGGAACTCATCTTTGTTTCCCTGGCATCTCAAGTACACTGTATTTCATTCCAGAAGAACTGTAGATAATGACCTTCCAGACCACATTGAAAGATGTTTTAATTTCTTCCTCTTCAATGCTAGAATACGGCCCCCTCTCTCCCACAGTTCACTAAGATTTGCATCATTCATTGCAACCGGTATAACCTCCACCTTTTACAATACCCAAGCACAGCTGCTTCCTCCCTGATAGATTAATAACTCATGTTAATTCTTAACTGACTTGCGCTGGAGTAATATACTTGCTCTTCTCATTAAAATTTTCTAAAGGGACAGATTAAGCAGTAGCATTTTATGTTCTTGCAAACCTCAGGTCCAACTCTCTGTATGCTTCTCAGTTTCTTCGGAAGTGGTACATCCACTGTTTCCTCTGAAATTTGGTCGGAGTTTTCCACAGTGTTATCCTCCTCTTCCTCTCGTGGACGTTTAGATAGTGAAGAACTTGGGGTAGCTGAAACTTAAAAAAGAAAATATCAATTATTTTCAGATTAACAAATTGTACAAAAGAAAAAACAAGAGGTTTGGTATTTTACTCTGGAAGATCGCTTCTTTTTTTGCATTGAATGATAACAAATAGAATCGGACAGAATCACCTTGTGCCTTTTCCTAGGACATGAAAACATCAACCCCTTTTGGTTTAATTCTTATGCTCTTGGACCTATATTCACAACCTAATTGATTCCAATATAAGCTTCAGGGTACAACTGAAATATTTTTTCCAGGATCTTTGCTTCTGACAAGTACACTTGAAAGTTTAATAGAGTATCAGCTGGGAAACAAAAAAAAGAGCAGTTTTCAAAAGCATATTTTGGGGAATAAATGTTCTACACCAATATCTACACTGTGCAGGGCAAACATGCGCAACAGTGAATCACACTTAGCAGCTTTAGAGTTCTTCTCTATATTTTATATTCCAGCTTAAATAGCTTACTCATGACTCCTAAAAAGCAAGGTTATTGCTCCAACAGTACCATAGACACAGAAGCAGCAAGGTTTAACATATTAAACCCCCATGCTGCTCTGAATAAACAAACAAACGTGAGGTTTTTATTTTTTACTCTAAGGAATGCAGTGACAACAGCATTTCAGAGGTATCATTTCAAGAAAGGAGCCTAACCTCAGAAGTTCGTAAAACGTGTAATAAACTAAGGGGCAGGGAACAACCAAAGAGCATTCTTTTGCTGAACTTAGGCCTGGTCTGACAAAGGTAGCTACTTAAAATGAATTATTCAAAAAGGCAGGCCTATAAAATAAAACCAACCTGTGCCAAACACTGCCGTAGAAGTGGAGGGTCTCTCTATTTGAGAGCTCTGTACAACTTCTACGATGGCAGGGGATGGCTCCTGATTAGCAGGCTCAATCTGAGGATGACTTTGCTGAGTGGGCTGGACAAAAGCAGTTGCTTGAGTTTGCTGCTGAACAGTCAGGATGGGCTGAGAGAGAGATGTCTGAACATTAGGACTGGTGGAACGCACAGACCCACTAGTGCTTCCAAAGACTGGAACATGCTCCACAGGTCCTTCTGATTGCATAGCTGAAAGGCAAACAGTAGCACATTCAACTGTCTTCATATTATCTAGTACAGTTCACGTTCTCTGTTTCAGAATGCCCCAAATAAGCAGATCCAATGTTTTTCAGATTGAGTTAACATTGCTTATACTCGTCTACAGTTGAGGAATCACAAACTTTATTGCAACAGAAGTGGTCATAAAAATGCAATATTGAAAGAGATGCAGAGACAATAGAACTATCTGAGGTACTTTCAAATCAGTAATTACCAGGATTTCAAGGCAAAGGTAGCATTTACGATTACTGTAGATTTTTATACTATACTAGAATGCTTACCTTCCTGAGTCTCCACCTGTGTTGTAGGCATAACTGTGGCTGTTGGAGTAGTGGTAGGATTAGTGACTGTAGCAGGAGTAACCATTGGACGGATACTGGCTCTCGGAGTAGACTTATTCCCTGCTATTGCAGCAGCAGTCACTTTACTTGGAGTTGACACAACAGGAGTTGGTTTAATATTTGCTGTTGGTGGATCTGAAGTGCTAGCACTGAAAAACAGGATATTGATTTCATCACAGCAGTGCAGAAGGCAGATTTTAAAAGGACCAAATGTAAATATATTATCATAGCCAGAAATATGAATTTTTAAAGGTTTAAAATTTAAAAGTCTGACAGGGGCATAATAAATTTTTCCAAAATTTGTTTATAGTTTAAAAAACCCATAAAAATGGACCCACTATGTTGTTAGTAGCATTTTGTCCAGCTTAGAGGTTTGATAGGTTTCTTCAAAGGTAATCAACTAGAAATCGGTAAGCAGATCAAAAGGAGCAGTGCATAGCTCATATTATTAGCTGTGCTGCCTCTTTAATAGTGAGTAATACATCTTATATTAAAACTAACTGATTCACTCAATACAGAGCAACAAGGATCAGCCAAATTTTAAGAGTCATTTTTGAAAGCCTTGCTTTCAAAAGGATGCTGTCATAAAAAAAATTAAAGGAGTTTGTTATCTAAACTTAGTTATACAGTAATATTTCCCATTTTAGAGCTTAGTCACTTGACTATTTTATCTGTTGTTAGAATTACCATCTATTAGATTCTTGCACAGAGAAGATCCTCCCCAAAAAACAAAAAGGTTAAAGGTAACAATCAAAATTGTACAAGTTCAAGAATCTTGAAGTCTGAAAACATTTAAAAAAAAAAATAAAATCCTCTTTTATGTTTCCCAGATACCATGTTCCTGGTGGTCAATATGACAATTTAACAGCTTAAAAGTTTTATTGATTTAATGCAGCTGAGAAAACAGGAAGAACATATGTCAATCAGTACCTTCAAAGCTGCTTACAAAAAACTGTGAAAAGCCAGCAGTTTACTAAAAAGAAGAGCAACTAGATAAAGACAAAATCAAAAAACACCAATCACAGAAATTCGTCAAAACCCCCAAACTCTTCAACTCACATTCCTCTTTCACCTGAAGCTGGAGTAGACTTGAGTGAGATTTGCCTCTGCTGTTCTGGCACCTATTAAGTAAGAAACAGAAGTATCGTGTCATGTACATATAAAACAGAGCGAGCCATTTGGTAGAACACTGCAGCAGACAGATCTCTTCACTAACAATCGTTTCTCTAGCAGACTTGTTAGTATACCTAGTCAGACTCCACGATTACTGCAAATTCTCCAGAACAAATCATACCAGTCATACCAAGTATGTAGACCAATTCAGTAATTTTGCAGATAGGTTCTGAAGCTATAGAGACAACAGTAGCTAGAACTCATTACACTGAAAGCATGGGTAAAAATAGAAAAAAAAGAGAGCAAACAGTTCATTGGCCAATTCACAGCGAATGATATAACCGTATGTTTGTTGGCACTGGGAATCCTGATGATGGCAGGAAATGTTTTAAATTAAATTCTGAATCCTTACCAAAGCCAACTTGTACATTTCCAAAACCAGGGGACAACGGAACTTAAATAGTGCAGATTGTTGGGCTCTTTTTTTTTTTTTTTTTTTTTTTTTTTTTTTTTTCATGTAGGAATCCTATGACAAGAATTTCTTTCTATCTGCTATTTAGGATATTTAGAAACAACATGTGCATGTAAAGTAGTCCTGAGTATTAACTACTGTACACACAAAAATAAACCAAGTTGGACAATGGTGCTTGTACTGAGAGCTGTTCTTGTTCAGTCATGAGATGCAAGCTGTTTGTTCCCTCTCCCACAGCTAGCTAAAATGATTATGCACCTTATTTGTAGACTCTGGTGGCTCGTCTCGCTGCTCATGGTGTCGCTCTTGCTGCTCTCTAAGCTCTCTTTCCAGACGGCAGATTCGACCTTCATACTGTGATTTGAGTGCACTCATCCGCACCTCCAATTCAGTCTTCTGCTCTTCTAATGAACTGCTCTTTTGCTTCCACTCTTCATTTTCTTTTGTTAGCTGTTCTTTTGTACCTAATTGAAAAGGAAAGAATCCAGTCTTGCCAGTGTAAGACCTGCCACTGTAAAGTCTGCCTGCTGAATGCCTGTCTGTCTTAATAGGTTACAGAAGTATTTTGAAATTTTAAAAATGTTAAGCTATTGTCAGAGCTCTCAGAGGTATTTCTAACTTTCCCATGCTGTTTTCTAATTAAAAATATAAAAATATGCACTACATATAAATAAAAATTCAAATTAAAAAGTAGTCATGAAAGAACAAGATATTTTCAGCAAGCTCTTACACGATAATTCCTCTCCAGATCAATTAAAAACAGAGGAAGCAGCATGTTTTGCACCTGTACATTTAGGGAAGGCAAAAAGAAAGGGGAGAACTACCAGAGTTGTTAGTAGGGTCAATCTGCTCTAATCCACAAAAGGATCAAAAAATGGGGGTTATCACCTTGGCTGGCCAAAACTAAGCAAAACTTTGTTTCCCCTCAATGTACTGCCAACTATATACTTGTATCATGTCTTGAAGAAATGAATACTTTTAAAGTTTCAGAACAATCCTGTAACATTTAATCCAGAAAAAACCTTAAAGTAAAACGTGAAGCAGACCCTGTTTTCCCAAGCATCCTGTCTAAATGCTTTTCCATAAGAAGAACCAAAAATCCAAACAGAAGATGACACCTTAGAAACAGAAAAAAATATTATAATACCAGCTAACTGTGCAATTTTCTGCTTGGCTGCAAGCAACGTCTTCCTAGTTTTCTCTTCCTTCTCAGTAATCTGTTGCCTGAGTTGTTCTTCCTGTGTCGTCTTCTCTTGCAGATCTTGATGAAAACGAGCAAGTTCTGATTGTAGCTGCGTTATCTGCTCCTGAAGATTTCTAACTTCAGTTTCCTTTTCTGATATAGTCTAGAGAGAGAGAGAGATTGCAACTATTGTCCATAAACAGCAACTTTGGCAAATATATAGACTAACAAGCTCAGAGGACCTAGTATTAGCTGGCCACTGTATTAAAGTTAAAAAGCTTCTAATCAACAACAGAGGAGTCCAGTCCTCTCTGAATGCAACAGTTGCGAAAAGAGCATTCTCTTTACCACCTATTATTCCAAGAAACAGCATGAATAAGACATGGATTAAAACCAGGTTTAAGGTCCCTCTTTCCCAACGAGGCAGAGGCACAAACAGGTCACTTCACCTATTTCTGTGCATACATGTGCACACACATACAGATAAACACCCTCACATTCATCACAATTACGCAGTTAAGATTGCAGTAGAGTACAGTACTCAAACTGTCCACTGTTCACTTACCTTTTGTAAACTTTCAACCTGAGTCTCCAAAGTCTTTGTCTTCACTTCAGCTTGACTGAGAGTGTCTTTCAGCTCTTGTACTTCCTGGACAGAAACTTGTTCTTCTTGTTGTTCTACAAAAGACTGAGTTGATGCTTCGGCAACCATCTGAAACATGTCAAGCAGTATCAGAATAAAGGGTACCATCTGATTAGAATGTCATTACTTTCACAAGTTGATCCTGCATGCAAACCGATTGTTTAAAATTTCTAGGGAAAACACAGGAATTCTAATGAACTCTGAAGTTCATTAGAACTGGAAAGAATGCTGGAAAGTATCAACTGATATGCAGCTCGTGCTTTCTGGCAGTTCGAGCTAACAGCAGAATAAATGCTGTTCTGCTCTTCTCTTCACAGGTAAGTATTCATATAGTAGTATACTAAGGGAATGTGAAGATCATTAGCTAGATTATACGTGACTCTAGATGAAAGCATACATTTTTAAATAGAATTTCTTTGCAAATAAAGAAAAAGCATACTTACCTTATCATGCTGTGCTTTCAGCTCCTCGTACTGAGTCTTTTACCTGCGTCCAATTTTCTTGACCTGTGTTATAGTTTTCACTTTTTCTTGTATGTCAGTCACTTTTGTGTCTAGTTCTTTCTGCAAAGTATCCTTTTCCGTTCTTATTTTAGTTACTTCATCCTTCAGGCTCTGAACAAGATTCTGGCTTGTAGTCAAGGATGCATTAGTTCTAAATAGCAAGAGATTGGAGGAAGATGCAAATGAGATGATTGAAATAATTAATACATTTTAATATTGCTCATTTATGTAATACCACAGGCATTATCTGTAGGGAATTACGTTTTCTAGGATTTTGCAATACAAATGGTTATTTGTAGAATATAAATTATTCTACAATACATTAATTTAGAATAAGTATAGCTAAAAGACAGCTTTGAAAACAGTTCTCACTTTATTTTACCTTTGTATTATCAAGCTACAATAAGAATACCGAAGTTTCATAGTTTCATAGAGGTCTATTTAAAATATTTTGCTTTGCACAAAATTTTTTACTAATTGATTTATACTTCACCTGGCTATTTCTGCTTTAAGTCTGCCTGTTTCTTCACTCATTTGTTGTATACGCTTGGTGTTCGCCTCCCTCTCTGAAAGCAGCTTCCGATACTCTTCGAGATCGGTGTCCTTCTGTTGACTCAATAAATGCTGAAAGGTTGAGAAAATAGTTTGTATTTTCATAAGATGATTATACAGTTCTATCCAGAAAATCTCTTTGATTTAGAGCTACTGCTTTTGCATTTTGATTTGGAATGCCCATGAATTAGAAAAGCTCATTCTGAAGCGGCATGAAAAAATGCTTTAAAATTCAAATACATTTCTTAGTTTGTTGTTTTTAAGACAATTTTAACTTTTTTTAGGTTTCTCTCCCTCGGGCCCACAATATCTTCTTTGAAAACATGCATTTCCCACCTGAGTCCGGGCTTTCCAGCGTTTAACATCTTCTTCCAAGAGCTTTTTCTCTGCCTGCAACATTCCACTTTTCTCACTCAGTTCAGCATTAGACTCTTGTAGAGGCAAAATGTCCGCCTCAAGCTTGCGTACCTGGGAAAACACAATTGAGCAGTAAACTCTCTGGATCTTACAAGACTGAAGGAAATGCAATATTGATGGTGAGAGGGACAGAGAGAGCAAAACCAACACCCTCAAGAAGTCATGATATAGCTTCTTTTCCAACTCTCTGCCTTTCAGCGGCCAGCTGGGGGCAGAGAGAAGGACATGGAGGAAGAGCAAGGGATGGTCCTACAGACAGGAAAAAAAAACCAACATATAGGCACAACTTCACAATCTTAGATTCTCACTCTTTGTACTTTGGTACTGGGAATAGATTATTAATTACATATTAGAAGTCAGGCAACATCGCACTGGATTCCATTAAAATCACTGGCATGCAGAAACAGGACGAGGCATGTATCTCCCTTTTAAACTCTTAATAAAGCTGTGATCTACTTTATATGTAATCTTGTGCCATTTTTAATTTATCTGTTGCCAATATCCTTGTTACTAGTATACTTCTAGTCAAGGATAAATTCTGATTTTCAGTTTCATTTAAATGAAATGAGTTTCATTTGAATGAACTGACCTTTAAACTTTCCAGTATTCTAGGTGGACCAATGTCTTCTAAAATTCTAAATGGAAAATTTCCTCATTTGTGTATGAGGTAAAGGAATAATCAACAATGTATCTATTGTAACTCACAATGGTATATCCAGACGTTAACCCATCAACTTGATTATCTGAAAAATTTACATGAACCTCAGTACTAACCTTTGCTTGAATTTGTTGTAGCTCTTGTTCTAGCCTCTCCTTTTCTTCTCTTAGCATCTTGTTGGTTTCTATCAGTACATTCATGGTCTCGGTTTTTTTCATTAATTCCTCATGCTGTGCAATGGTTTTTGCTGTTACCTTTTGAAAAGATTTAACTCAGTCATTTGTTTTGCTTGCACACGTATATATACTAACCTGGATCTGGCACAACACCATCTTGGTAAGCTATTACAGCATTCATTATCTCACACGTACATTCAAAACAAGTAAATATTGCCTAAGAAATAGGAGACGGGAAAAATATGAGAGAAATTATCTTAATTTTTCCCTATTTACGTGATTTTGGAACTGGCACACTGCTTCAACAAGACTCAGAACAAAACTCTCCATTTGGCTATGTACCAACTTCAGTTTAAAAGCTCCCAATTCTTCAAAAATTCTTCATTTTGGGGCACAAGGAGCAAAGACAAAGAATAGAACATAGAGAAAAGCCCTCTCAACTTATTGAAACCATAACCAGTAATATCCAACCATACCTGCACCTTCTCTCTCTCAGCATTGAGACTGTCCTGCAGCTCCTGGAGTTCCCTTTCCAGGTGCTCCACTCTCTGACGGTAACGCAAACTCTCCACCTGAGCCACCTCAAATCTAGTTTCTGCGATCTCCTTTTCTCTACGTATAAATCTGCGATAAGAACATGAATAACATGTCAATGAAAATGCAAGATAAAGCATTTCAGGTTCAAGCTTCTTGTATCTGAAGTTCTACTGGGTTCAGAAAGATCAAAAAGAAAATCCTAGATAAAAATCCTTGAAAAAAAACTACATAAATCCCCTAAAACCCACAATGAGAAAAAAATCGCCTGCATGAAACTTTCTCGCTAATCACATTTGCTAAAACCTGATTCAGCTTCCTGTCATAACGGACTCACAGTTTTTCTTCCTAAAAGCAGAAAAAAAAAAATCTCCTCTATTAGTTACTGATGTAGAACAACTACCTCCTACCTAGCAAAAACGCACTTACATTTTATACATTATCCTTCAAATATAAAGTAATACAGAACTATGTAATTTGGCAACTGAATTTATAACCACCAAGAGAAGGAGCTGACAGCTACACGTACCTAAGAATTTCTAAGATTTGTTCCTGGGATTTGCCTTCCTCATTGAGAGAAACATTTACTGCAGTTGGCACAGCTTCTTTCATAGAGGTCACCATCTTATCACTCAGACTTTCCAGCTGTTCATGTAACAATCGATTTTGTTTTTCTAAATCTTCACAGCGGGATGCAAGTTTTGAAGCTTCATCCTACAATAAAATTGTTCAATGGCTGTGAATTCTGTGGCTGAATTTCTGTTAACTGAAAAAACCCACTGAAACCATAAAAACAATCATACCTTGATCATTCTCTCTCTTTCTTCCCAGGAAGCTTTGCACTCTAACAATTCAGACTCAGCTTTCTGCGTGGCTTCCTCTAGCTGCTGCCTTACTGCTGTATTCTTGGCAACTTGCTCTTTAATAGCCTGTAATGCTTCAACATCAGCAGCGTGAAGCATTAATTCCCGCTCATACTTATTTTGAGCTTCAGAAGCCATCTTTGCCTGCAGAAAAATATAAAAAATAGATTCTGTTACCTTTAATGTTATATGTTTGATATGTGCAAAGAGATCCTCAAATTCTAGACAAAATCAGTGACCACAAGTCAAAAAGAAAACCACTGGCCAAAACATGTCATTCTCAAGTACAAAAAAAAAATAAGCTTAGAACGGTTCCCTTAAAGAAATTATTAAGAAAAATTTGAATTTGAAATAAGTTTCTTTAAGTGGCTAGCAGGGGGATACACTAGTAACTTGTAGTTACTCGTCCATCAAACCTCTTGCTGTAAATTCTGCATGGATAACAGGCAGATATTAGTGTAAGAACATCCCCCAGTTACTTCTACATGTGAATGGGCAAAGATAATTACTGCATGAGGTTAAAAAGCTAAGGACAGACTATGGTAATAGTATTAGCTGAAAAAAAAAAAATGGAAATGCCTGCCTACTAAATTTTGGGTTGGATTAAACAACAGTCGAAAGTTTTTTTACATCCTTTACACTGATCAGTGTTGCTCGAATTCTCGCCTGCAGAAAAGTAGATTCCCTTTCAAAAACAGTTGGTAACAAGTTAATCTTATCAGGTGCTGCTACATATCATATTGCCCCACAGTTTTAAAAGATGACAATTATGTCTGGGGTTAGAAAGATATTTTCCCTGTTGTCTTGTTCTGAGAGTTCAGTTTTCTTTTTTGCTCCACCCTCAGGAGACTGAGGTAGCAAATGAAACAGACCCTAGAAACAGTAATCCATTGCATCTTCTGTTTTCTTAAATGTGACACAAGCTGTGTGTGCAGCACAACTTGATATTCAAAGTCAGTTTAGTTGATGCAACCACAACGTTTGATTAGGTAGAAAAATGAAGCATTAAATAAACAGCTGTTCGTAAAATAAAGAAAGTGCTCTTAAAGCACTTTTCTTGCCTCCACAAGTCTCTGATTAGCAGAGACTCTTTAAACTCTTTAAAAAAAGTTTAGAGTTTAACTGAAAAACAATGAAAAATTAACAGTAAGTTTACTACCACTGTCTAAAATAGGCAAATGCTACAAACATACTTGTTCCTGGCAGTCACGTCTGGCTTGTTGTTCATTACTTAGAGCTGTGCTGGCTCTCTGAAGAGCTTCCTGAACTTCTGATTGCACGGCTGACAGACTCTTCTTTAGTTCTGATAGCTACAGTGATGGGGGAGGAGGGAACAACAAAATAACAAAACAAGAACAAAACAAAGACCAAATGGCAAAATATTTTACAGAGCACTGAACACAACAAGGCTGTGAATGTAGACAGCCATGAATAATGTAGAATTGAAGAATGGTTATTTAACTTTTTAAAAACAATTTTAAGCTAAAGAGAAATACTTTCAAGATTTTGACTTATTAACATACAGAGCTCTCTCCTGGCAAAAATATATTACTGCTCTTTCAGAGTTGGGACTGCAGTAATTCTAGTTTCAGTTATCTTGTTTCTTTATACTCCAATAAGAGCTCAGATATAACTCAGACTAATAAGGGCATAGACCACTCTGGTTTTAAAAAGTGTGCATGCTACAAATTTGGTTTCGGCTCATGTTCCAAAAAGGGTTTTCTGAAACCTTGCTCAAAGACTTTTACTCATGTTTTTCTGCAAACTGTGCTCAAAGTTCAGGAAGATAGTGACAGCTTTAAATACACAATCACCCCAACAAAGCGGTAAGGTTAATGTACTACTCAAGTTTGGAAACCTCTCACAAATTTAGTCAGCCTTCCGTACGTGCTAAAAGATTTAGTTTTGGACGGTACTGCACTGTGAAAACAAGCTGAAGTTTACAGAATTACGTAAAAGCACAATTCTGTGGACTCTCAACAAGGGAGTGTAAGGGAGGGGGCATTCAGTGCATACCTGTTGTTCCATATTCTCCACAGCTTTACGCTTCTCCTCTTGCAGTTCTTGCTTTTCTTTCTCTGACTCCATCAGCTTCTTTTCTAGCTGTGCTTGATACTCTGAAGACTCCTTCAGACGAGCTTCAACTGTTGCACGAACTTCCTCTGTCACCTTCATTAGAACCCATCACAAGAGATCAATTTTTTTAACTTTAAATACTGTATTCTGATGTGAAACCAGGATTTTATTAACACTTTAAAATCAAGATAGGTATTCTCAGCACCTCTTTTAGAATAATAACAGTGAAAATGCGGAGAATCACAAATAGCATTGACTTTTTTCTTCTTTTTTTTTTTCCCTTCAAAGCTGCAATACCTCATGAAGTACACGTAAGAAAAGTTTTAGGTAACTGCACTCAAGTGTGCAGTAGCTGGCATGTCTTTTTATTACGCACTAGAATCTGCAACATTGTTAAAGCATATCAAGCCCCAACAAAGTCTGTACAGTAAAAGAACACAGACAGGCAGAGAACTTGGAGACTAGACAAACAGCATTCCATTGCCTACTGATGCTGTAACTTCAGCAGAAAATAATAATTCTGTTTCCCCCAGTCTATCTTATTTTGATACGCTGAACAGCCTGGAAGGCTTCATTCGCTGTTAACACGGTGGAGTGTATGACAGGTGGGAAGGTCGTTCTTAAGCTTTTCCCATTAATACCACATACAGAGTGTTCTTTTGCATCACTGAAGACCTTACTGAAGCAGAAGGTGTGAATTTAATTGCTTTTGATTGAGAGCTAATTAATATTTTTAATAATTGATCACAGGGTTATAAGGAAGAGTTTTTAACAGTCAATTCCCATCTTTTGAAGGAAGACGTTGGCAGGATACAGCTTTGAGTCAAATTTACAACTCAACATTTTCAAAATATGCTGAAAAAAAGTTTACTATTTCCATGATTAAAAGTGGTTTTAATAAAATTGTCTAAAATATGGTCTTACTACATTATATTCTAATGCTTTCTAAACTAACTGTAGGGTTTTTGGTAATTTCTCCCATAATTCTACAGACTGTACTGTAGTACAAAAAAAAAAAAAATCATTTTCTTTCTAGTTTTGCTCTAATAAACAATGGTAACTACTTACTTGTTTTTCCTTATTAAGGGATTCCTCTAGACTTAGAACCATGGCCCTGTACTGTTCCACATTACTGGAACTAGTCTTGAGTCTTTCTCTCAGGTCATTAACTTGTTCGTCAGCTTGTCTTAGTCGACTTACAAGGTCATCCACATCTTCATTTGTAGTAGGCTGACCTGTAATATTAGAACATATTCATTAACTGATGAAGTTTAATTCAGTTTTTTGAACTGTTCTGTTGAAGACTGAAGTATTTTTAGGATAATAACATGCAAAAAACAATCACCCTCACAAAGCTTCGCTAAATAAAACTGGCAGCCTTAGCCAAATTAGTGGCTTACAATAAACACTGTTGATTCAGAGAAAAAAAACCTGGCTATTTAAAAATAAGTAATCTCACAGACTTAAGTTCTTCCAAAGAAAAATAAAAGGGTTTCTTTAGTAAGTTTTGCTTTATTTTTCCCCTTTGTCAAAGACTGTTTGGACATTAACTTTACTTTAACAAATCATCCTGGTTATCATTTGTTTGAATATGTGATTGTAATAATGAAGACATTTGTTATTGATTGTACTGTCCTCCTAATTCTAAATTATTATGGATTAGGAATGTCACCATTCTGCAGACATGTTTAACATAAAGAGAAACTAAATGTAGAAAAACATCTCACCTTTCCCTGGAGCCCTCTGTGATGACTGAGATGCTAGCTGAGCCTCCGTACTGTTAAGCTGCTGTTTCAACATCACAGTTTCTTTCTGGGCATTCTTTAAAAGTTCCTTTGTGTTCATGTGACGGTTTGTCTCAGTCTCGAGTTGCCTCTTAAGATCCAGGATATGAACCTGAAAACATAAAGTTTTAAAACTTGTAATTATTCACCAATGGCACAAAGACCAAATATGTTTACAAATTTCACATATGAAAAACAATGCACTGCAAGCTAGCAGAAGCCATGCAACAGTGGTGTTATTTTCACGAAAACAAGTGTAGCGTATTTATAATTATACTTACCTCTTGATTTTTGGTAAGGGAATGTCTTTGTTCCACCTCACTTTCTAATTTCTTCTTCAGCTGAGATATCTCACGCTCTAGCTTTTCTATCTGATTATTCAGTCTTTGTTTTGTTTCTGTCTCAGACCTCTCCAGTATTCCCTGATAAAAGAGCACAATGCACTATGCTTACAATACACTTTAATAACTTCCTTCTGAATTACTGCAGCACTTCATACAAAGTTGTTACGACACTTCCCCCATCCGCAAAAGAATTACTGCGAGGAGCAAGCAATAATAGGTAGATACAGAAAATTATGAAAAGTAGCACTTAAAACGTATGACTTAGATTTGCTTCTAATAATCCTTATCATATCAATATTATTTAAAAAACCTTTCAATACTATTATCTATTCAGTCTAATTCTAGGGATTAAAAAATCTCAAAAGATCTACCACAGAAATATAATTCAGTCACATTAGAAAATGCGCAACCTTCAACACTTATACTCTAACAGTCAATATACCTTATAATAGAAGATATAAAAGTAAAAAAGTAAATATATCCTAAAGCAATAAGAAAATAAACTACCAAGTCCAGCATTGGTAAATTTTGCTATCACAAAAATGAACACAGATTTTTTCCTCTCACTTTGTTTCATGTGTTTTGTTTCCATTTTATTGCGAAAACCCCTCTCATCAACTCAAAATTCTCAGGACTTTGATCAGGTAAATAACAGAGTATTATAATTTGGGAAGGGAATAACAAACTTGCTTAAAAACATGTTGAAAACTCTTAAATACAGACCAAACTTGGACATAAGAATACCACGTACCTGAATAGTTCGCAAATTAGTAAGCAGCAGGTTCTGTCCTCTTTGTTCAGCTAATAAAGACTCACGTTGTTGAGTCAAACGCACATCTGACATCTTCAAGATATCTTTCTCTTTTTTTAAGTTTTCTGCTCTCACCTTTAAGACAGCAAACAATAATAAGAACTTTGTTATCGATCCCAAGTCTATCAATTCATTTTAAATTATTTTTATCATCAGTTAATAACATAAAAATAATCTTTAAAAAGAACTTTTAATGCTCCCCACAAATAGGAAGACAAATGAGTCGCGTGCTAACACAGCACCTTCCCTGACAGTCCCCGAATGTGCTATCTGTCTGCAAACATGTGTCCATCCAGTACGTCTGCCTTGTAAACATGTTTTCTGCTATCTGTGTGTAAAAGGAGCTCCCTGGCTTGTGAAAGAATGTGTGCTCTGCTGGCAGGAGATTCCAGAGGATTTTATTGACAAGCCAACCTTCTTGTCACCAGAAGAACATGAATTAAAACTCATGCAAATTAAGTCAAGAACACTGAGAACACAACTGTCTGACTAATCACATTCTGTTTTCTCTGTAAACTGAAATACATTCAGAATGTTGTTCCATCTTCACTCAGTACTTGAGATATTTTGCAGAATGTTACAATTGTACTCACCAAATGTATACGCACACAAGCTTTTATAAATTTAACAGCTGATGCACTCAAAAAGCCACACATTCAAGTTCTGACAGCTTTCAAGATAATCGTAAGAAAAATTAATGTACTAACTTGGAATATCTAGCAGTGTAACACACTGTATTACTAACCTCTGCCACTGCCAGTTTTTCATTAGCTCCCCTCAGGTCTTGAGTCATAGTGTTAATTATCTGCTCTTGCTTCTGAGTTGTTGCTGTGAGTTTCTGGTTTCTTTCATGCAGAGATGTTATTTCTCGACGATAGCCTTCAACATTATCCTGCAGCATTTCATAACTTCACATGGAACAACAAAACAAAGTATATGTTTGCCACATTAAATTGTTTCAGTTTAATCGCAAGAGTTCTGTGTACACAGCTATATATTCCATGTTCTTGTGCATCAGTTTTCACATAAGTGGCTCACTCAACTAGAATGTATATTCATAACCCCACCATCACTATTTCCTTTGTGTTCTTTAATGGAATAGACAATATTATTGTATAAGTGGCAACTCTTCCTGAGCAACTGATATCAAGCAGTCAACGTGATTCTATTGACAGAGAACGCGTACGTAAGGCAATGAAATTAAACAGCTGCTTTACCGTTTGGAGGCAAACTCCAGCTGTGTGGATATTTTTGCATTTTGTGACCTCAAGTCCGTGACTTGCTCCTGAAGCTTTTCATTTTGTTCATTCAGCAACTTGTCATTCTCTGCTTTTTCTTTTTTATAGTTCTCAAAAACTTCCTGCAACTATGGCAAAGAACAGACATTAAAGTGCTTGCAAAAGTAAAATGAAACAGTAATAGTATTCCACAGTGTTTACTGAAAAATATACCTGCTTAAGCGCAGCCTTAGCCTCCACAGTCTCCACTGACTCGGCCATTGACACTGGAGCAGGAGTTGACATGGCTTGAGGTAAACTTGGGCGCTTTGGAGTAGATGTAAGAGAAATCTCCTCTGGTAATATACCTGAAGCTAAAAAAAGATAAAAGGGATTTTAAAGACAACAATTGAATGAATGATTGCCAAAGTAGAAGATCGTATTACTACACTGAAAAATGGCTGAAAACAATACTGTACTGCTAGGTAAGTCTTGGGGTCTCCTGAGCAACACATTCTTTATACCTACGATATGCTACCAGAGCACATGTAGTTCACCATGTAGCAAGCAAAATAAAATCCGTAAAAAGAAAATCGCGTGTCTAAACCCAAATTCATGGTTTTTCCAGTGAATAAGGGTAAAAGTTGAATATTGGATTAACAGAAGTTACTCGTACCATTACAGTACCATTACTAAAAAATCGCAACAAATGACAATTTTAGGTTTTTTTTCAATGGTGCAGAAATGTGAAGCTTACCTTGCAAAGGAATGACAGCTCCTGTGGTCTGTGCCAACAATATGCGAAACATATCACGCTGACGAACTATAGACTCAACAAGCTGCAACTGATGATGACGTGATTCACGCAGTTTTTCTAGCTCACTGAGAGCTTCCTCAAGCTGACCCTGAAGCTCAGAAATTCTGAAACCAACAACAGTTGTTTTCAGTAACATACACAGCAAGGCATACCAAGATGACACAACCCTTACATTTCGTCATAAGTCCTTCAGTGCACTTTTACTGCATCTTTTAAAGTTGAGCACCACTGAGATTTTTGAATAAACTTATACAAAGATTGGCCTTTGGGCGTACTATTTTATAAATGACAAAGAAAGTAGGCCTCTTCCACAAAAAGCAGAACAGAGGCAATTCTATTAAAGTTAATAACTTCAAACAACAGTCAGCAGCAGGAGCAGGGAATCAGGTTATGAACTACTAATACAGAATTACACTATCTCTGTGCTTTACATCTACTGAACTAGGTATGCACATATTCTATTTTTTGTTCAGCAAATGGGAATGAAAACTTACCTTTTTTTTTTTTTTTTCAAAAGACAGCTCTGTTGTGTGAAAGCCCTTTCACTAAAAGACCAACAATTACTTTCCCTTTGGATTTTGACAAAAGGACCTCTTACAAGATATATAGCTATAAAGCCATTTTAATCTAAACTTGAAGACAATGCTACTTAATAACAATTTACCTTTATGAATTATGTAGCTGCTCATGAGCATATGCACACTTACTTATGTATATGCACACAATGAGTAACAATCTAACAATCAGAAGCAAAAAACTGAGAAGTGTTTGAATAAATCCCTGTTAATATAAACAGTTTACTAGAAGGAAGAGATAACTTACTTGGATGATGTTGTCTCTTGCTCCTCCTTTTCTCTAGCCTCTCCCAGATCCCGAAGAGCCACCAAGAGACGCTGATTCTGCTGCTGAAGTTCTTCAATATTTCTGTAAGAGACTAGATGTTGAGATATCACTTCAGAAGAGCTACTGATGTCAGCAGAACTCACTTCTTCATCACGAATTACATGATTGCCTCTAGCTTCTTCAAGTTCCATTAAAAGCACACGAATCTGAAAGAGAACATTCTAGTGTAAGACTTGCACAGATTCAAAAGTTCACTCTGAAAAACAATGTATTAGAAGTAAAGTACTTGGAAATAAATTATTTTTTTTCCTACAATATACAAACTATTACCATCAAAAAATCCTCCTCAAAGAATCATATTACAAACAGTGTGACAAGAGGAAACCACATCAAGATCAGAAGTAGATAGTCTGTGCTCACTTCTGCGAACAGATCACAGGATATTCCGATCAAACCAAGAAGCTATATGTATAGGTTTTCCATGTCAGAAGTTTAACAATATTATCCTAAAGCAGCATGACTTCTCTCCAGTTAAACTTAACCCAATTTTGTAACCAGAAGTGTAAATATCATGTTGGCCTAAGGAGAAGATTTAAACATCACTAAGGCTCTTAAGACAACCAAAGTCTAAATGATTATGGCTAAATACAACTTCCAAGTAACCTTCAAAAATACAGCACCATATTAATAAATAAATTGCAAATAGTACATTAAACTACAGCAACACTTGCTCTACCTGCTGTGAAAGGTCTTTTACTTGTATTTCCAGTCTCTGGTTTTCTCTTTCAAGCAGAGAGGCATGTTTATTGGCCTTATCAGCATCCTCCTGCAATCGCTGGATTTCCTGCAAGCATATAAATATTAAGAAACACATAGCCATTAAACTCAGACATATTTGTTGCCAGAGAGATACCATCACCTAGAGAGACATGCCTTGTGAATCAAACTGTGCTTTTACTTCTTTAAAGTTACACTACAAAGGTTAAGCTCCACATATTCAGGAATCAAAAGCCATGCTCTTTCATGCTGTATTAATGTATGTATTAAAATTAATGGGAAGTGGGCACTAAAGTCCAATTTTATTTCTTTGGACAGAAAAATACTAATCTTTGTTTATAAACAATTCTACTCACTCAGCAAATCAGAAGTTTTAAGTGACCACATTCAAGCTCTCACTATAAAACCTCTGAAAAATGTTGTTTCTGTAAAATACTTTGTACAGTCCAATAAAGGGGAAGCTAGAAAGTTCAACAGATATTTTCCCATAATAAAAGTTGACTAAAAGATCTGTTTTTATACATTTACTAACAGGAATCAGAATTAAGGAATTAAAAATCAATATTTTCCATATTTTTACATGTTCTTTTATTTTATACTGACCTTCATAGCTTGTTCAAGCTTTGCAGACAGACTAGCAACAGCTTTTTGGGAACGCTCAAATTCTTCACGCTGACGTTTTAAAATTGGCGCTTTGGCTTCTACTTCCTGCACTATTTCATCCAAATATTTATTGATTCTCTTGTTCTCCAGCTTTTCCAAAAGCAACTGATCCTGAGTTTCTACATATGCATTGTACAGCTGCAACAGAAAATTTTTTGATTTGGTTTTTTTTGGAAGCCTGTCCAGATGTGTCAAAGAACCACTGCTAATTACATAACTCACACCTTAAGGTAGTATAATTTTATACAACTCTAAACTAATTAATTCAGAGAACAAGTTGGATTTTTAAAAACGTGGGTTTAGGATTCATACCATGGCAAAGCAGTTATCCCTATTAATTTAAAAACTGCAAACTTTCATAGTGCAACTGTATGTAATAAAACAATAAGATGTAAAATAGATATGTCTTAAGCAAGTTTAAGACAACAGAAATATCAAAACTAGTATCACAAAAGAAATCAGTAAGTACAGAAATTATGAAAGTAATTTAATGGCTGGACTGAATGACCAATAACAAACAAAATGAAAATAATACTTGCATAAATAGAAGTGTAAAAAACGCCTCCCGTATGTACGACCTACCGTTATGTTGATTTTTTTTCTGCAAGTAAAGGCCGAATGTGCAGCAGTACAGATGAAAAAATTACATAAATAAGATAAGTTTATGTGCACAAACTCCCCATATTTCAGAAAAAGAACCAAAAGACTCTACAAATGTTTTGATCTACTACAGAATAGCTGTAAGGTATGTTGAAAAAAATCCCAACAATTTAGCTAGTAAAGCCTGCTTCAAGTGCATGAAAAGATTTTGCTGATGTCAGGCATTATACCAAATTCAAAACAGTGAATGAAGTCTGCACCTTTTTGTTACTAATGCATTTCCACTGGCATTTCAAGGGCCTTGAAACTGAAGAGTTTCTTCTCACTCACCTCAGTTAATTTCATTCCAGGCTTGACTACTTTAGCTACTGCTGCAGCAGTGGGAGACATAGCTGCCAGTTCCTCCTCAGACAAAATGGCTCCTGAAGAAATAATCCCACCAATTACTATTAAAAAGCTGCAATAATTCCCATCATAAATATTCTTTATTAATGTAAATAATGTCTTCATACACCTTTGTGCTTTATAACTACTGTATTTTAAATAATTATTTTATGCCCATAAAATTACTGGCTTAAGAGTTTTCTGTAATCTATACTATAGATGGTGACTGGTATGATAGACTATTCTATGTCATACATTATCAAGGTTTCTGACTAATTTAATTTGAAATGCTATTAGAGTCTTTAAAATTTAGATAATTTCTGAACATAGCTGGAGCAAAGCTTAACATCAGATTTCTCAGTAAACTGCAGGAGATTTACAGTGGCAAAGCACTTGCTTACTTTCATTAAATTAACATAGGGAGATACTAAATATCCTTCATATGTCTCCGTTCCTTCCTGCTTTGCTCTCTCTTCCCTTTAGAACTTATCTATATGTACCAAACACACTCTTCTTTTCAACAAAAAAAATGATAGAACAGTGAATATTGAACAAGATTTAATGTTAAATAGAAATTTAATGACAGAGGTTTGTTTTCCATTGCCTTTTTAAAGAGAAAAATAAGAATAGTTTATCAACCCCACTCCCCTCTCCAGAAAACCATTAAAAGCATGATGATTCAGTGTTAATGAAATGTTTCCTCTCCCTCTTCTCTGAAAAAGTAAGGCAGATTAAGAAAAAATTCCAAAAACCATTTTGATAGAAATGCATTTTCTGGTGGGCAAAAAAATCATACTTTATATACACAAAAATCATTTTCATATACATACACTGCAAAAGCTTCCAAAATTCATTATTAGAAATGACCAAAGATGAATTAAGATTAATGGACTTACTTCCTGTAGAAATTCAGCATTGTATTTTTATGCAAGACTACTCGGATAGAAAGCCTGAAGCTTTATCTATTTTAGTTCCCAATGTTACCCCTACCTTTACGCTTTGTAGCGGACAGTAAATCATTAGCGTTCTCCAGCTCCTTTTCCAGTTTACTGATCTTCTCTCTCAGTTCTTTTTCCATTACTGCTTTCGACTCTTCCACCTCAGCCAAATGCTCCTGGGTTGCTTTATTAGCTGAAATTAAATCAGACAAGCAGTTTGTTGTGTTGTGGTTCTTTTTATTTTTTTCTTTTAAAAATAAAAAAAAATTGCACATGTACCTTAAAATTTTACTTTATATGATATACACAAGCTCATGCTGATAAGAAAACTCATTAGAATGACAAAAGTATGAACTGCTGCCTATGACCTTAGCTTAGAAGACGGCTAAAACATCAAGTGTCCTTTTATCAGTAAAAAGGAATCTAAATTGAGAAACTAAAAAGAATATACATCTTGCAAAATTAGATCCTCTCATCAAAATCTGAAGTAAAATTCTAGGTATATTTGAAGATGGTTCCTCCCCACACACTCCCCCAAGTAAATTCAACTAGTCACACACCATTTTTGTTACAAAGTGACTGATGCTTCCACCATCCCAAAGGCCTAAAGAAGTTCCTTTCATTAACGCTCAACACTTATATTGCAATACATCAAGGTAGTTACAAAAGAGCTATCTGTTCCGTTCCATTTGCCATTTCTCACTCACAGCTTACCTTCACCCGCTTCCTTCAGGAGCTTGTGCAGCTCTTCTACTGCTCCTGTCAGTTCGTTGCTCTTTGCCTCCGAGTCATCAGCAGCACTCTAAAGAAAAACAATTTATGTTACCTTTTATTACACAGTAATAGCAATTATATTTTTAAAAGAAAGCTCAAACTGACCAAAAATTATGAACATGTAGTTTTTAAGTAAAATGATAAACGATTCACCTAAACTAGACAATTCTTTTTCCATTTGGATTAAATCTCACATCGATGAAAACCGCCCATCTGAAAGTAAGAAGTGTCAGACGTTGATCTGATATGACAAATCCAAATAAAATGCAGGCCCTTCGGCTGCTTTACAGCTGGTGCTGGCTTTGTTCCTTCTCTTTACTGAAGGAAATTTGGAGAAATTTTGAGTACTCAATTTTGACTATTCTGAAAATCGGATATTTTCAGGGAATCTTATACAAACAGTTTATGTTTCTTTGCCTCCAGTTAGAGATCTCTGAAGTGCACGACTGTGCAGTACTTTAGCAATTCTGCAAGTCCATTAAAGATAACTGAAATAAAGTTGATTCAACTTTTGCTAATCAGTGAAGTCTCAGAATAGGCTACCACGGGAGGGCACTCAATTTCAATGCATTTCATGTCAGGTCAGACAAATATGTCAACAATTAAGTAGAAGACAAACCTTTAAAAGCCCCTTCAAACCAATGATTCTACAATAAAATGCATGAATGAACAGGAGTTAAAAAAAAAAAACCCACCCAATAAACAACACAACAAAAAGACATTAAAAAGTAAATGGTCATGCATTACGCTCCAGAAAAGTTAGCTACTGACTTGCTGTTCAATGAAGGGACATTAGTTTATATCTAATCAGAAAAAGTACTAATGCAGAACTCAGAACTAAGCAGGATAGAACGTTTATGTGAGTATCTATGCAAGAAAATTCAGGAAATAGAATGCATTAACTGGTGAATATAAAATGCATAAACTAAAGAGCAAGTAATTGTCCTCTGTAGTTGACTTTCTTAGTCAATATGTTACAGGATATTTTTCACAATTTGTGCCGACAAAAAAACCAATTTGTTTAGACGATGCTTATTTGACACAGTCCATGACATTCAGCTGTCTGAATCAGATCACTAACACTTGCAGTGTTATTTGAAATGAACTGCTAACCAAACACAGAAAAATCTCTTGCATACTCATATTTCATGTACAAACCTTTACCTCCCAATAGATAAGACATAACCACATCCATACAATATGAAGCCTCAAGACAGTGAGCAAAAGAATACAATTTTAACCCAAGTTTTGCTCAAGTTACAAAATGATACAAACAATTTAAGATTACACATCCTGCCCAAGGCAACAGCAAAGAAAACAACACTTTGGATGTTTCACAATGTTTTGCAATGGAAGCTAGTCTTCTCCATATCCACACTTTGTGGGGAAAAAAAAAAAACAAAACAGAAAAAAAAAATAGCCTGCATCACATTTAAGTCTAAGATTGGGCCCCAAGTAATACTAATATACACTCGTAAGAGATTCAATAAACTCACCTTATACAAATTGGATAATTTTATGTGGGCATTCAGTTCATTGTGGAATCTTTCCTCCATACTAGCTTGCTGCTCTTTTGCCTAGTAAATTAAAGAAGAGACAGGGTGAGGGAGCATTCCACTATTTCTATTTCACACATTTTGGTTTATAATTTGTAGAAGCAACTGTAGAGCTTTTACATATATACTTCAAGTTGTCTTACCTCCTTCAGTTTGTTCAAAAGGTCTTCCACATGCTTCTGAAGATTTTCATTTGACTGTTTCAAGCTGTTTACCTGTTCCTCCATTCTGGAAACCTGTTCAAGAATACATGAGAACACCATATATAAATTTGTCTTTCCAATCCACTTTATTTTGGGAAATACCTATCTCACTGTTTTTTACTTTAAAAAAAAAAAAACCAAAGTTCCAGAAAGAGCATAAATGGTTACATTTTCTAACAGTCTTTGCTTCCATGAATTCAGCTAAATGAAAATATGTCCAATTACGTATAACCAAATAAACCCACAAGCCTCAGTGTGTTCTTAAGAACACCTTCTCTCACCCCTCCCTTCTTCCTGGGCTTAACTTTACTCCCAAATTCTCTACCTCCTCCCCGCTGAGCAGTGCAGGGGGACGGTCAATAGGGGTTGTGGTCAGCTCATCACACATGGTCTCCACTGCTCCTTCCTCCTCAGAGGGAGGACTCCTCACACTCTTCCCCTGCTCCAGCATGGGGTCCCTCCCACAGGAGACAGTCCTCACACGCCTCTCCAGCATAAGTCCTTCCCACAGGCTACAATTCTTTATGAAGTGCTCCTGCGTGTGTCTCTTCCATAGGGTGCAGTCCTTCAGGAACAGACTGCTCCAGTGTGGGTCCTCCATGTGTCCACAGGTCCCTCCAGGAGCCCACTCCAGCGTGGGCTTCCCACGGGGCCAAAGCCTCCTTCAGGCATCCACCTGCTCCACTATGGACCTCCATGGGCTGCAAGGGACAGCCTATCTCACCACAGTCTTCATGGGAATCTCTGCTCCGGCACCTGGATCACCTCCTCCTCCTTCAGTGACTTTGGTGTCTGTAGGGCTGTTCCTCTCACATATCGTCACTCCTCTCTCCTCACTGCTGCGCCGGGACCAACTCAGACTGCTGCCCATGTGGGAGGCCAGGGGGGAGGCCTATGCCCCCCTTTCCTTGCTGCTGTTTTTTTTCCCCCCTTCTTAAATATGTTATCACAGAGGTGCTACCACTGTCACTGATAGGCTCGGCCTTGGTTAGTAGTGTGTCTGTCTTAGAGCCAGCTGACATTGGCTTTATTGGACATACAGGAAGTTTCTAGCAGCTTCTCACAGAAGCTACCCCTGTAGCCTCCTGGCTAACAAAACTTTGTCATGCAAGCCCAATAGAAAATGGGAAAAGCACTCAGTAATTACACTACCTCCTCCTTCTTGTTCTCCAGATTACACCTAAGCTCCAAGATTTCATTGCCTTTTTCCCTGGCAGCATGTAGAAGTTCATCTGTTTTGGCTTTCAACTCAGTGTTCAGCCATGTGTTTTGATTCTGTAGTAGTTCTTTTTCTTGCTCCAACCTTTTCTCACGGTACTAAAAAGAAAATTGCATACTGTAATTGTACTGGTTCCACAGAAAATAAAGAAGTTAATCATAGTACATTATCAGAGTAGGAGCAGCAAAAATGTACTGTAATTTGGTAAATAGCACCAAACGACAGGCAGTGTTCTTTATTACACTGCTGATACTAACTTACCAGTCTCAAACTACAAAGACACTCTTCAAGCTTGAGTTAGTTTCCTCAAAGTTAATGTTATCTGGGAACATTATTATTAACTAGATTAATATCTAGTTAAAAGAAATAAATAAAGGTTTCAAAGTTTTCATCCTCTTTTCTCCTTTCCTCCTCTCTTTTGACTCTTTCTGGAGTTTATTCTGCTCACAGAGAAATGGTGCAGGTTCATAAACAATTATTTTTCTCCTTTTTATCTGCCTTCATAGACCTGGAGCCTTTCTCCTAGTAGGTAGGAGCAGCCACCATTGCCACCAATGAGGCTTGGACACGCTTACCCAACTTGATGCCCCCTTGCAAGGAAATGTCTCATTTGTAGTCACAGCCACCAATTTTGTAATAAAATAACGTTATAAATAACAGCAGTACACTCGACCTACTTTCAAAGTCAATAATTACAGAATTATGATTACATCACAGGTAAACATCTACTTATTAGCACATTAACTTGTGCTATACATAAGAAGTACTACTCACCTTCAAGGAAACATCTGATGTTTGAAGCTCATCCAGCTTTAACTGAAGTTTCACCTTTTCTGTGTTTGCTTCTGTAAGCTTTTCATTTAAGCGTTTGACATCCTCTGGAGGAGGGAAACCAGTGTTAAAAAGACCTAATTGTAGAACAGTCGTCAGTTTTAATTACTCAGCTTAACTAAACTGTAAAGAATGAGAACAGACAAGATATAATGGTTGTAATCGTATACTGCTAATCCATTATTTGGTGCTGCCTATACAAACTGGATACTCCATACCAGTTCAATTGTTCAAGAAGTCTTTTATTTAGCAAAATCATGTGAACTAATTTGTTAATGTTCTCGGCTATACCATTCAAATGTTCAACTTCCTGAGATTGTCTTTCACTTGTTCGAACCAAATCTCTCTTTTCAGCTTCCAGTTCTTCTTTTTCTCTACTTAAATGGCTCTGAAAAAAAATGCAGAAGAGCAGTAAAGAAATGTGATCAGCTTTCTGCAACAGCTTATAGTCACTATTTACACTTTACATCACAGAGAAGCACGCTAAACAACAGTGAGTTACCCCAGCCAACTACAGTGACTGAAAACTGGGGTAAGAGACTTTCATAGTGGGCAGCTGAATCAGTTTGAACTATATAGCATGAAAACATGGCTGCTTCCATTTTTTCTGTCACATTGGGATATACAATTGAAACAAATGCAGCTTAATGTATCTCTTTCTTCTAGTGCCTAATAGTCAACACGTTTCAACTAACGTGGTGGTCTTTTTCCCACAAATCCCTCTCATACTAATGTCCAGCAGCCCTTTGTGCTTAAATGCAAAATGCCACTATACGATTTGACAGCAAAGATGAGAGAAGTGTCACGCAGCTTTCAAGAACAGCATACGGAATAGGTAGCTTTCATGTCTTTGCTTTTCAAATGGCATAGAAAGGTCCAGACTGCCACAAGACTCTCTCTGGTTCTAGCTATATTTAAATGAAGTTTAGAATGCAAGTTGTTGAACTTAGAACAGGTGAAACAAACTGAAGGCCTAACAGTAATCCAAACCAAGCAACAGTAACTGTTCAAAACTGCATCTGATTTTAATATTCTTTGAAAGACAGCTTTGACAGTTAAGACTTCATTGAAACAGTTTTATTTGGTTAAATAAAAGAGATAACACAGTAACCAAGGAATGAACATACGCAAAAAATCAAAATAAAGTAAAAGTCAATAAGCTTGGATCATTTATAGGCGATAGTATTGCCTTTGCCTTCTAAGGTGCCAGTACAAACCACTTCAGTTAGGCCCAGGTAAGCCCCTCCGGGAAAACAATCAGACCTGTCTTCTCATTCTGGACAAATCAATCTAATAATAATAATAATGATAATGTTTTCACTTCCTGTTCCAAAATTAGTGTTCCGCTGGATCAGCCAGCTCAAGTAACTCATCCCACAACCCCATGACTTTTAAAGTGTAATGCAAGAAAAACTGTGCCACAGTATGGTAATGGATGGGGGAAAACCAGAACTCCTCTTTACACCTTTGTTCGATTTTTGAGGTTCAGCTTAAAGTCACTTCAGAACAGGTTTCGGCTAGAATGAAACAAGCTGAAATAGACTGAAATAAAGGATCTGCTCCGATATATGTTCACCTGTAATTCAGATGGTGTTGGCTGAAACACCATCTTTTCCTTAAAAAACCCACACAATTTTCCTGTACACGTGGCCATATGGACATGTAAATATGTACATCAGAACATAGCTGTACTGATATTGATACAGCCCAGTTTGGAAATTGATTGCATTCTTTGCTGCAACGAAACAGGTGAACCACAGTCTTTCATCTTATCGTCAAGTTCTTCTAGTACCTGAATGGCTGCATTACGCTCCTGAGCAGCTTCAAGTTCTTTATTTTTCTCATTCAGTGACTTCAACTGTTCATCTGTTGGACAAGAAGAAATAGTAGTGAGGTATCTCCACTGTAACATAATGACAGAATTCACTCTCCAAATGCAATTAAGCCAAAATTTCCCTTAACGACATGAAGGAAAAAAAAAAAAGATTAAAAAAAAAGGAGAAAGAGAAGAATTCAAGACTCCACTATACACAGACTAGGCAGTATTGTGGCAAACTAATGCAACCCTTAGAGCATAGGCATTTATTGTGAAGATCAATACATAACCCACTGTATTACTATTACTACAAAATCAGAAAGCAAGGTGTTCGTTTTTTTTTTTCCATTAGAACAAAAATTCCATTTAAAAAAGCAGACTTGAACACAGAAGCAAAGCATCCCTCTACTCGCAAAAATAACAAATGTAGTTGATGGATGGATTTTCAACTCCTATTCAAAACTTAAAACACTTCAGCATAGCATTGGACTAAAGAATGAATATCCTGCGCGATCTTAAGAATGTGCAGTTATACTTACGAAGTTTTTTAAGCTCCTCACGGAGACTTTGACATTCTTGAGTCTCATTTACAAGTCTCTCCTGACTTTGAGCCAGACGCTTTTCTACTTCAAAGTACTGTTGTTCTGCAAAATAACAACGTTATCTTAACTTCACTTAATAAACATTACTTTTTCTTTCTCGTTTTTATCAAGGATTTTTATTAATGGACATCTTAAATAGTGGTATTTACAAAGAAAATATCTAAAAATAATACTACTACAGTAGAATTTGAAGCAAAAACTCTTTCTGAAGGCAAAAAGATGCACTTCCACATTGAATTAACATTGTTTAAAATACTTCGTTAGCATACAAAGTGATACATTTCCAGAAATTATCCATAAAATAACAACCTAATTAATACCTCTCAACATTTTTTATGTACCTAGAGAACATTTTATCAGCACAATTATGCAGTGTGGACTCAGTCAGATCAACTTAAAACTTATTTTACCTGTGGTATATTTCTATACACATATAGTCAAATTCACAGAACCCTAGGTACCAAGAGATTTCATTGAGAAAATCTGTAATTAACAGGTCTTAAAATGAACTCTTGTGCTCTATTCTGCATATCCCATAGCACTGGAAAAACAACTAGGTCTAAATTTTGGTTATCTGAAACAGTAACTGTGTCATAGAACTTAACTGTAAAATAGAAGTACTGAGGGATTTTTATTTATCTCATGGTTCCTACCATCTTACAATTTCAAATGTGGCTGGAGGGACAGCATTACATAAGAAGAAGGGACCTGAAAGAGACTAATCTGCTAAAATGTGCTACCTTAATTTACGCTACACTTTATGAATTTAAGTTAGCAAGATCTATGAATTCATGATGCTTTATGAATTTATCAAGCTGTGTGGCGCGGTCAACATGCTGGAGGGAAGGGATGCCATCCAGAGGGACCTGGACAGGCTGGAGAGGTGGGCCCGAGCCAGCCTCATGAAGTTCAACCAGGCCAAGTGCAAGGTCCCGCACGTGGGTCAGGGCAATCTCAGGCACAAATACAGGCTGGGCTGAGAATGGATCAAAAGCAGTCCCGAGGAGAAGGACTTCGAGGTGTTGGTTGATGTAAAGCTCAGTATGAGCTGGCAATGTGTGCTTGCAGCCCAGAAAGCCAACCGCATCCTGGGCTGCATCAAGAGGAGCGTGGCCAGCAGGTCGAGGAAGGTGATTCTGCCCCTCTACTCTGCCCTGGTGAGACCCCACCTGGAGTACTGTGTCCAGTTCTGGAGCCACCAACATAAGAAAGATGTGAACCAGCTGGAGCGAGAACAGAGGAGGGCCACGAAGATGATCAGAGGGCTGGAGCACCTCTCCTACGAAGACAGGCTGAGAGAGTTGGGGCTGTTCAGCCTGGAGAAGAGGAGGCTCCAGGGAGACCTTATAGCGGTCTTCCAGTACCTAAAAGGGGCTTATAAGAAAGATTGGGAGAAAATTTTTAGCAGGACCTGTTGCGATAGGACAAGGAATAATGGTTTTAAACTAGAGGGGGGTAGATTCAGACTGGACATAAGGAAGAAGTTTTTTATGCTGAGGGTGGTAGAACACTGGCCCAGGTTGCCCAGAGAGGTGGTGGATGCCCCATCCCTGGAAACGTTCAAGGCCAGGTTGGACGAGGCTCTGAGCAACCTGATCTGGTTGGAAATGTCCCTGCTCCTTGGAGGATGGTTGGACTGGATGGGCTTTAAAGGTCCCTTCCAAGACAAACTATTCACTGATTCTAAGATTTCTATTGTGAAAGAGACAGAAAGGTTGAAAGAAAGGTACAAACAAAGTTTACATCAGAAATATACCACCTACCCAATAAATTGACTCATGCTCACAACCCTGCCCAGTGCTTACACTCATAGAATCATCTACACTGCTCTGATTTCTACTCCAGTTCTCTACTGATATTGTTTTTCTGTGATCAAGTAACCCCCAAATCAATACAGGAACATTGATTCTATCAGGAGCCTTTTATGGTTGTGGTCTTCAACATGGAATCTAACAGAAAACGTATAAGCTTAAAACTATTTGATAGTTTGGTAAACAAATCATTACTTTGCTTGCACTACAAGGATCAAAACAGCCTGTAGCATATCCATGCTTGTTAAAAATCTAGTGAAAAGCTGTTTTTGCATGCAGTTTTAACTCTGAGTAGTCCTTTGTAAAAAAAAAAAAAAAAAAAAAAAACAAACCCCCCTAC
>JAAGAY010145486.1:0-30271 GCA_011801015.1 Ardeotis arabs | reverse complement strand
AAAAAAAAAAAAAAAAAAAAAAATCAGACTCCTCTTGCCAAGCAAAAGTGAGAGATAAAACCCTACCATGTTTCAGCTGACGGGGCCCCTTCCCAGCCAGAGAAGGCACACACCCACCTCAAAGGCCCCAGATCACCTCCGAAAGCGTTTCCAGGACAACACCTAGCCCGTCCTCAGCCCGTCCCCAGCCGACCTGCTAGCCCGCTGCCCCTGCCCAGGCACCGGGAGGCGTGGATACGGCTCAGCCCTTGGGCAGCGCAGCCCCCTCCGCAGGAGCACCCCGGGGCCTGCCCCGTTCCCGCTGCCCCCTCACCTCCGTTCCCACCCTCCTAGCTTCCCCTCTCCCTCTCGGAACTCACCGCTGTCCACCTTGAAGCGCTCATGCCTGGCTCGGAGCCCGTCGATCTCGCTCTGCTGATCGGCCAGGAAGCGCTCCAGCTTCCCCTGCACCGGCCTGGGCAGCTTGGAGAGCTCAGCCCGCTCCAGGACCTGCTGCAACACGGCCGCCATCTTGGAAGCAGCCGTTGCGCTTTCCGACCTCGCCGCCACCGGCCGCGACGCGCCCAACGGCGCAGGTGCGACAACGCCGCATGCGCGAGCAGGCGGGCCGAGCCCCGCGGGATCACGGGAAGTGTAGTTTCCCAGGGAACGGCAGCCTCCCCCTGCGAGTATTCCGTTTCCGCTAGGGCGACTCTTTCCGCCACGTTGAGCGAGGCGAGAGTTGCTGGTTAATGCGTGAAAGCAGCCAAAATCGAGACGGGAGGCCCGAAGGCTTCGTCCCGCAGCTCGCAATGAGAGCGCCCGCTCTCCCACGGCGCCTTTGCGCCCTGGAGCTGCCGGAAGAGGCGTTACCGCTCCCGCCACTCAAAGCATGGCGGCGCTGGCGCGGGGCTCTCCTTCTGCGCGCCCTTTTCCCGCGCGCGAGCCGGGGCCGGCGTGCGTCATCCCTGCGTGCCGTGGCGCGAGCGGCGCCTGCCGCTGACGTCGGTCACCGGCGGGCTCGGCTGAGGCGGCGGCCGAGCCTGGGGAACTGGTGCGGGGGGCGCCGGGGGAGGCCCGCGCCCCGGGGCGGTGGAGGAGCTGTGCGGGAGCCGCCGCCGGGCCGCGGTGCAGGTACGGGCGGGTGCAGAGGTGCGGTGGGTGACAGCCTTTCACCCTCGCCCCAGTTCAGAGCTTCGGCTCCGCCGCCGTCCCTGTGCGGCTTTCTCCAGCAGACACCTCTGCGGGGACTCTGTGCTTTACTTCCTCACCGTGTGCTCTTCGGCTTCAGCTTTTTCCTAGTTATTTTTTTCTGGGGGAAAGTCCTCGATGCGTGAAGCGGTTTTCCAAATAGCCCTGCGTGGCAGGGAGGAGCGTGTGGCAGGCCCCGTGTGCTGGGTTCGTGCGGCTCGCGGTGCGAGCGGTGGAGATGGCCTTATGGAGAGTCCACAGATGCTCTGCTTTACGGCCTGAGGAACTGGAATGAAAATTGTGCGTAGCACGTTTAAGCACAAGTGCGGAATTTATCAAGTCCCTCAAAGAGGAACGTGAATGCAAAAATGCATGCTTTACATTCTGGCCACTGTTGAAACATGATGCAGCAAGAAATTGTTGCTTGGAGGCATGTTTTTAATTGCATTTACTTGCATAGCTTGCTGTAGAATTTCAGTGGCAGGTATTTAAAATAGTTTTCTTTCAAGTAAGGGTCACATACTTCTTCCTCTAGTATGACAGTTATGTTTTTCATTTACAAGAACAAGATTGCAGATCGTAGAGCTATGTAACTAACTTTTGTTGACAGATAAAGTATTAATGTATTCAGGATCTTTGTTTGAGACCCTAATTTTGATGTAACCGGCGTAGTATATGTATGTGCTTTGACTTATACATCGCTTATTTTCTAGGTTGAAAGTACAATACTTAGTCTTAAACCTGCAGCAATGGGGAGAACTTACTTTGTTGAGGAAGCGATTGGGCAGTATCTTTCAGAGCTCAGCACAAAATTAAAGCCATATGTCACTGGCCTGTTAATAGGGCAGGTAAGTGTGAAATATCTGAAGCCTGTTCCATTCATTCATGTTAATAGGGGAAAACCCCTTTGGCCTCAGTTGTCTGGGATAAGTCCATTAATGTCACATTGAGTTTGTATAGTGCAGGAGGGCGGTAATATGACTAGAAGGGTCTCCTGTAAAGGGTTCACAATGTCCACCAGCTACTCGAGTCTTTTCAAATCATTCTGTGAGAGGTAGGACCCACAGAAAATAAACAAGGCTTTATGGCAGAGGCAAATTCATGAAGGAACTATTTTTAGTAACAGATTACTACAGAGTTTAATGATACCTACTGTAAAACAGACCTTACTGTGTTACACAGTATATTCTCAGACTTGATATCAACTTCATGGTATATTTGCTTATATTGATGTTTTTGAAAGTGTTCCCCCCAAAGAGACTACGTAATTCGAGCTGTTAGAACGCCTCCAAAGGAAGACCAGAAGGAAGACAACATCAGTCCTTCAAAACTGGCATCCATTGATGAAGAATGGATAACTACACATGCCAGTCAGGTAGTACAGTATGAGTTAATAAAGGGGATGGGAAGAACAGAAAAGAAATAAGATAGTTTTTGTCAGTCTCATCACTTCTGTAATCTCAAGTGCTTTTCTCAAGGTGGAAGAACCTTCCTAACTGTACTAGGCACAGATATTTTAAACCAAAATATCTATATTGTTTTCTAAGTTTATGATGAAACAGAGACGTGGTAGAACTGAGGTCAGAAAATCTGCAAATATGTTCCTGTATTTCAGAGGAACCTATAAGTGAAAAACAGTATTGAGTATTTCATTCCTGCCCTTGATGCATGCTTGTCTCATTAGAGATTTAGTTACGTGGTTGATAGATCTCTGATTCCTATTAATAAATGTCCATTTTTATTTCTAAGGTTTCTAGAATGCTTCCTGGAGGCTTATTAGTTCTTGGTGTATTTATTATTGCAACTCCAGAACTGTCAAAAGAGAGTCAAAATGCTTTGCGCAAGGTAAGTAGACTTCCTGGTGGAAAGACAGGAATATCTCTAGGTGTGTAGCTGAGTAATTTTCTGTCATTGACTGGAGTAGATATGGGTTGGTTTGTTGCTTTATATCTAAAAGCACAAATCTGGTTTGATAGATGGCTTTGAGACTAAAACCTCAGAAATTGCTGTCCTATGGGACTGTACCACAGCTTGTATTTGCTAACTTTCTATTTCTTGTGATGACTGTTACTGCAATAGCAAATCTTACTGTATTTACTGAAAGTGGACATTTTGGCTTAAGGAAAACAAAAGTTTTTTAAGGTTTATATTAAGCTAAGTCCTTGTGGTGCAATTGTTAGTAATGGTAGCATGTTAGCATTTTTGTCTGAATTAGTTGTTCAGATCAGAGATGTTTACAGCAGTGAAAGATCCATAGCTCTGATCTTTTTGGAAGGAATATCTCTGTAGAGCTAGTGGTATTTGACTTGGGTGTAGGGGGTTATATTTAAAAACTACTTAGAACGTGCTACTGTCTGATAGACTTAAAATGCGGGTTTTTTTGTTACAGTATTGGGGCATCTAGTGCCACATTTAATTTCTGTTCTGTAGATGCAGGTTCATTTTGTTGTTTTCATAAGTTAAGCGTGGTAAGTGATTTAAACTTGAGTAGGTTTTGAAGCCTGAGGTCCAAGATCAGTTTTGGCAGTGCAATGCAATTGTGTCTCAGTTGTGATTGCTGAAACTAGTAGCCAACAAAAAAAAAGATGAGCTGTGTCCAGGTGATCAGTGATTGCAGAATTAAAATCTGTTTTTTTTTTTTAATTAGTAGTTATTTTGCACAGGTGTCTTTTGTGATCCTCAACTGATAGACATAAAGCTGTAATATTTTTCCAAGGAGAAAAGCATACAAGTTGAATATGTGACTGTTGCTTGATTTGGTTTATAAGGGAGCTGAATTAAGATTTGACAAGCAATTTTCTCTTTGGAGTAGTTGCCTATGAATCTCTGTTGAATGTTCTTTTGACATGGCATTTTGATGGCACGTAAGCTCTATTTCCCATTTTTACATAATTATGATATCACTTGGACTTAGAACTTGAGTACAAGACTGTTTTCTGGAAATTATAATGCATTATTTTTGGGGGAAAATCAATAATACTTTTTTTCATTTTTAGCTAATCTTCTCAGTGGAAAAGTCCTTGACTAAAAGAAGGCTCTGGAAACCTGCTGAGGAGGAGGTCTCGGACAGAGCAGCTCTTCAAATTTGTTCTGCTACAAAAAAGTATCCTTTATTAGCAAGCCTGTGAGCTGACACAGGCAGGATGCAGGAACAAACACAAAACCACAAATGAAATGGAAAGAGTAAATTTATTTTCATTACCTTGTGAGCTGGGGGATCTCTGAAGCAGCACCCGGGCAGAGGCAGGCAGGCACCGTGGAGCTGAGTCCTTGCTAGAGAGTTTGAGAGCAAGAGAGAGTTACAGAACCTGCTGGTTTTGCCTGTGTACCAGGGATTCATGCAGGTGTAGTTTACCACTGTGCCTGGATCTTTCTCAAAGCAGGGCAGGAATCTCGAGCATGTTTGAGAGGGTGCCTCTGAATCTATCACGGACCTATATTATCGGAACAGAGAGGTTCTACTTGTCAAGCACACAAAACTAAACAACAATTAGTATGGTGTGTGGGTTTTTTGAGACCCCAGCTGCCAGTGACTTGAGCAATCCTCCTCACCAATCTTCTGTTATTTTCCACTGCAGGCTTTATTGATTGAGACTGTTACCCCCAACCTCTTTTCTGTAGTTATTTCTGAGTAAATGATATGTTGGGAGGAGGAAGTTGTCTGAGTTCAAATATGCGTAAACCAGTCAGCTGAAATAATGGAGTTGTCTGGTTAGCCACAAATAAGGCTGTTGACCCTTTTACCCTTGCAAAACTTTTATTTTCTTTTTTTTCTTCTTATCGTTAGGTTTGCCTATGTGGTGGCATCAACTTATGCCTTACCCTGTCAGTTTGATTTGCATGAACTGAAGAAAACATCTAAAATACTGTATAGCTGCTTGAGCTTGGTGTTACCAGTGTTACTTACATGGGAGTGGGGAAGTAGCAGGCCTGTGGGATCTGTACTAGCGCTGCAGAAGAATGCTGAGTCTGTTGATAGTGAGATAATACAAGGAGAGAAGGGAAGGTTTTTCCTCAGGGAGGTGAAAGAGATGAGGACAAATTGCAAATTGGTGCATTGATGATTCTCCCTGTGAATATCTATTGATCTTAATATATTTGTAAGAGGTGGGACAGCATCAGTGCGGTAGTTGGAGTTTACAGTCAAATGTTTTTCTAGTTTTTTACACTAATTAAAGGTGAGAACTATCTTCAGAGCATAGGTTAGCTCAGCAAAGAAATTAAGTAAAGGACAGTTAGTTGTGAATTGTTCTTACTCATTTTTTTGCTTTCCACGGGATCTTTTTCTTTAAGTAGCAAAGAGTAGTTTGCCGAACCTATGATGTACAAGATCCAAAGGTAAGCTAACCATCCTGTGTGTCCTATACAACTTTTAATGCATGACAAGTAACATTTAAAAAAAAAAATAAATCTCTTTGGGTTATACTGTGTTTTGTAAAGATGCTTTATTGCTTTTTTTCTTCTCTCAGAGTTCAGCTAAACCAGCCGATTGGAAATATCAGAGTGCTCTTTCTTCTTCCTGGTTAGCTTTGGACTGCACCATAAATGTTAATATTCACATTCCACTTCTTGCTACTTCACCAAACCATGACTTGGAGAAGAATACCAAGGTAACTGACTGGCTGCAGCAGTTTTGTAGTTGGTCTCTACAGTACTCTTTCTGTTGAGAATTAGAGAGAAACGTTTTAGAGGAGTAGGACTAATGAGCAGAGAATCTTTGGCAGTTATTCATCTTTAAAATGTAATATGAAGTTACTGTGAGGCATTCATAGTATAAAAAATGTAGATAGCTTTTCTTCTGCTGTACTTAGTGTTGGTAGTTTCCTTTGCTCAAAATTATTTAGCAGTTGTCATGAATATTCCAACTAAAATCTCTTCCGCTTCACCTAGTGAAAGTTTACATCTAATTAGAACAGAGGTCTGGGGTGCTTTTAATATGAATTGATTTTCAAAGGCTGCATCCCTCTCTATGAAAATCAAATCCCTGGGGTAGCACTTCAGTATTTTGAAATGCTTGTTTCTTAACGGATATGTTCTGAACAAGTTGGTTTTAAGGTTTAACTTCGAAAAAACATATAGACAGATTCTTCAGAGACTTTAAAACTTTCTGAGTAACTGTTGAAACATGAAAAATTTGTATTTCTGTAATTTTCAGCATGATACTGTCCGACTCTTGCAGTGAAGTTCTCTTTCATCTTATGGGATTTTTGTGTTTTAACTTTTTTTTAAAGAATGGGTTAAATCGATGGTCAAAACAGATAGAAGATAGTGTTTTTCTGATCAATGGGCAAGTTAAAGATGATGACACAGAACTACTGGAAGGACAGGTGAGTACTGAAATGAGGAATTGAACTCTAGTAGATGTGTAATTAGAACCTCCAGTGTGATAAAGCATTGACTGAGGTGTCTTCTGTACAATACTTGTTGATCTAGTGGCCTTGAACTGCTTGAGTACCCAACCCAACCCAATCTGAGGCTGCAGATCGCCTCTTCTTCCTGTGGCAGTGTAAATGCAATAATTATATGTGAAGTCTGATGAAAAGTTTTTCTATGTGCTGCTTCCTCGTTAAAGAACACGAGTAAGGTGTGAATGTAGGTGATGAGATTTCGAAGACCTACGTATGTCTAAATATTTAACAAAGAGTGGAAGCACCTTGTTTCACTGATGCATTCCTCTTGTGTAATTATATTCTCATGGCTGTTTTCTATGTGCTATTTTTCTCTCTTAAAAGCTATAAGCTGGGGCACATTTTATACCATAGTGAGGAGACTTTGAGTCAGGGAGATTTTTTTTTCTGTTTCATGAAAAAAAAAATTCTTTTCCCCTCAGAAAAAGTTAAGAGGAAATACTCAGTCCAGCACTCAGTTTTCTGATGTCAAGGTTCTGACACAACTGGTAAGTGTTTAGTGGTTTGTAAAATATAACCTTGCTGTTATCTTATAAAATAGAATGAAAAATAAAATAACATTCTGATTTATTGTCTAGAAATCCAGTCCAGCTTACTTAATCGTAAGACTTTTCCCCTCCATGGATGTTGACTGTAAAACTGATTGTGGACAGATCTGCGTATTTTGTGTCTTCAGAAATTCTTGTGATGTGATAACCATGTTGTCTAAAAACTGCTCAGTATAGCTGTAAGGAAAATTTGAAAAACTAGTTATAGCCATGAAGTCCTGCAAATGAATTTGTTTGATAGTAGGATACCTGTACATGCCTGCATACTTTGACTTAAAGGTGACTTTGCATCGTTCTGGAGTTCAGGATGACCCCTACGCTTCAGCTTGCCACGGTTAGCTATGGACATTTACTTGAATGCTTTGGTCAGAATCTCGGTCACTAGTTCTGGATTAAGGTGCAGATCCTGTGAACTGAATCATAATTTGGAGCTGTTGGATCTGTGTCAGGAGTTTCCTCTCCACCAGAGTTGATGCTGATGTGAACCACGAAGTGTGTGCCCCGGTCTAGGTCCTAAAGTCCAAATGTGTCCAGGCATTGTTTTGTAGGATTCTTGCGCAGCAAAGGCCATCCCATTTTGTCAAGTGTTTCCTGAATTCTCTGAAGTTATGTTTAGCAAAACTTTTAGAAATGTATAAAATGGCATTTTAAAGACTTGATGAGTATCTTGGCTTCTTTTATTTTTTTATTGTCCCAATGGTTACTTGCCTCAGAGAAAGGAAAGCTTTTTATTTTGGCAGAGGTAGTTTATGCAGTTCATGTGGAAGTTACGCATCCATGTTTTGTCTTTATTGTGTTTCATGCAGCACACTCATTGTTTTGGTAATTAGGTGAATATTTCCAGGCAACAGTTTGATACAGTTCTAAATGTGACCACATCTATAATTTAGTACTGACTGATGGGATGACTCTCAGGATACCATAGGTTATGCGCACTATATAGTAAACATACAAACTTAATCATTCAAAAAAAAAAAAAATCTTAAAGATTTTTAGATTACAAAACCAATATTAGCCACAAACCACTTGCCTGAAAAGTTTTACAAGTCTTATAGGCACAAATATTTAAATTGCAAGAAATAGAACATCTGGAAAAGTAAATACATTTTCCATAATGGAAAAGGAGAGAGATTTTCAGTCTTAACTAACAAAACTAAGAAAAAAAAAAAAAAAAGGACAAAAAATAAAACAATAGAAAGTTATAAATTATGAGAGAAAACAATTTATATGTAAATATCATAAGATATACTATTAGTGTCCTAGTTCTATTTTTTTGTTACTCATGCTGCAAGTGCCTAGGTAACAAGATAAAACTGAAACACGTTTATTTTTCAGTCCCAGAGTTCAAGTCACAGATCAACAGCTACAGTCCAGGTGTGCAGCGGTTCCATCAATCTCAAAGGTGCTGTGAAATGCAGAGCCTACGTACATAACAACAAGCCAAAAGTTAAAGAAGCTATTCAGGTATTCAAAAGGTTGTTAATTCATTAGAAACATTTTCCTGAAATACATGAAATGTGTCATACTGTTTTTTCTTTGTCAAAATAATAGTCTAAACTGGTGTCAAGATGAACATACAGATTTTTTTAGAAACCATCTGCATGTGTGATGGATTCAGGTCTTTTTGCACTTTTAGCAAGTATGCCTCCTGTTGTTAAGGCTGTTCTCTGACAAATCTTTACACAAATTGTCCACGTGATTAGGCTGTGACAAAGTTTCTTAAAATTAAAAGGTTACAGAACATAGTTTTCTATGTGCGGGAAAATACAAATGTATTTGTTCAGTGATTTTTAGATTTTTTTTTTTCTTCTCCTTTCAATACCTTGTGATTATTTTTGTTTGATTTTAATAGTATTGTCTAGAAGTTGTCAGTTCTTATTCTAACAATGCTAACATTTTCCTCAGCTCTTAATTTTTGGTTTGTTGGTTTTTTTGTGGGTGTGGGGTTTTTTTGTTTGTTTTTTTTATTTTTTTTTTTTTATTTAATTCTTTTGATGTTGGCTTGTCTTTATTGGAGCTCTTAAAATTCCTTTTAGAGTTTTTATGTTCTGGAAAAACTATTCTTTCATCATGGGTGAAACCCTATAAGGGACTTATTTTGTTGTTTCTTAGTAGTCAAATTTTTACAAATCACTTTTACATTACTGATCTTATCACTTTGTCCTTGCAGGCTTTGAAAAGAGACATAATAAACACATTGAATGATCGATGTGAAATACTGTTTGAAGATCTCATTATAAATAGGGGACCTCACAAAAAAAGTAAGAATTCAGATTAAAAAAATTGCTTACATTTGCAGTGAATTTTAGTTCTCATAGAAAATTCTGCTGGGATACTGAAGTTCCAGTTTGGTTGGAACAGAATAAAAAGCAAATAGCATAATTTCTGTTTGGCAGCCTAGACTTTTCCTTAAATCGTGAGAATTTTTGTCAGGTTCAGATAAGTTCTCTGGCATCACAGTTTTCACACAAAACTTGTGTTCAGTTCTCACGACCACAAAAAGCAATTTCAGCTTCTTTGTCACTGATCATAAGTTTAGTAATTTAAAAAAGTTCTGTAGTTGAAACTCCTATCACTGAAGTTCTAACTGTAACGTGCACATTTTTAAATTCTTATTATATTTTTAAGTTACTGTATGATATTCCTATTAATATTGAAGTTGCTAAAGCTTGGGAGGATTAAAAGAACCAGCTGGACATGGCCTTCCATGTTCTTATATCACCTATGTTATGAATGCTAGTAGACACAAGCTCTAAAGTTCAGTAGTTCATCTCCATTAATTAAATGTGCCATTGCATGTGGTGATTATAATGTAAATAAGTATCCTAATTATTTTTTTAACTAACTGTACAAATACATCATTTGTGTTGTCTCTGCCCCCAGACTTACTTCTCTTCGTCAAATACTATTTTACAAGCTTTTGTGTCTTTTAAAGCAGTAGTTCTTATTTCAGCTCCTTGAGTAATTGCTGAATTGCGTTAGCTTGAATTTAACAGAGCACCGTGCAGTGGACAGAACACAATGCAAATTGATCTAATGAAAATAAAACTTCTTATTGTGTTTATATTAAAAACTAAGGGGGTATATGCTGAGCCTACATCTCCTAGCTTATGCTGGGTGATTCTTTAAACTTAATTTGAGTCAGTGCAATGGTATCAAGTTATCTTCTTGTTGTTGTGTTATTTTCTTTTGGTTTTTTTAAACCAAATATTATTGTTAATTGAAATATACCAATTGAAGATCTTATGTAAAGGAAAGCCTTTTAAAAGATAGGATAGTTGGTAATGATTTTGGAAGAAAGAAAAATTGAAACAGGTTGACTGTGTAAGGAAAAACAATTGATGTTCAGAATTACCATTTACTTCAGGATAATGTGGTTTGGTTTTATGTTAGCCAAATTTATCCAACCTGTATGATTTTCAGTTGTGTGCAGTTTTCAGTTTCTTCTTTAGGTGGCAGCCGTACTTTGTGGCATGAAGCAGCCAAATGTTTGCAGTGCTTTGTGGTGTTGAAATAGTGTGCTGTTCTGTGTGCACTCTTATCTGCAGTCTTTCTCAGAGTTCTTTTGCTAGTAATTCTAAACATTAAAAAAGGCCGTTGAAGATTTTATGATCTATTCTGGAGATCTCTTGGGTATTTCTGGAGAGACTAATGTAAGAACATAAATCAGTATAGTAGCAACTAAAACTTTCATGAAATGGTACCAACTAAATAAGGTGTGCCTGAAAACATGTTTTTTACATGGAAACCTTGAGCAGTTATTTTGCAATAGCGTTGTCTTATGGTCAGAGATTAATGAGTAATCTTATCACAACTGGCAAGGCTTTTATTTGGATGGCATTTTTTTCCCCCCTCTTCTTTTAGATTTTGAGAGAGAATATCATGTCTTACCTCAAAGGCTGTTTGTTCCTCTTGCTGGATCCAGTGTGATGCTCAGTGATTATAAGTTTGGTGATGAGGCCACTGGAGAAATTCAGGAACGTTTTGTTGAGACGTTGGATCAATCTGTGCAAGCTGAAGATATCCACATAGCAGAGGACGTTAACACAGGTAAATACCATATCTGAGAACCAGGATGGACTGCATCATAGATTACGAAAATGTTGGCTAATGGTATAGACCGGTTTTATCCAGATATGGATATGCTTAAAGTTGGCTTCATATCAAGCTCTAAGGGTTTGTATCAATCTAATTATAGTTTAAATAGTTTTGTGAAAAGTGGTGAAGGTTCTTGCAGTTTTTGTATTTGACTCGTAACAGACCTCACTCTCTTCTCTCAAATATTTTGCTTTTTCACTGCGTTATCTGTGCAAACGTGGTTGCAGCTCATGAACTACAGTAGATACCCAAATACATGATTGAACAAGGCTTGCATACGTTACTCTGCACATTAATTCAGGATGATCCTATATTGGCAAATAAACTGTAAAAAAAAAAAAAAAAAAAACAACCTGTAAAGCTTTATATTCTGGTTACTTTTTTAGTAGTTCAACTTTGCTGGTTTAGGTGGTGCGTAGTTCTGATACTATGTAGAATAAGGTACAATGAGATGTTGAGAGCTTTAGTCGGATCTACTTTTTTTCACTAAATATTAAAAAATACATGTATAGTCTACTTTGTCTTTCAGGAAGTTCTTGTGCTAGAACCTGACTCTCTCAAAAATACAAAGTACCTTTCTTTGTTCTGAGTTTTTTGATTTATGTATCAAATGTGTTGAATTTTTGTGATTCACCTGAAATAGAAAGAGAGCACGCTTTTTCATTTTCTGTTGAATGCTTCTAAGTTTATCATCTGATTATGAGACTGTGTTATTCCTTAATATTGCAGGTATTTTGCTATAATCTAGTTACTCACTTTGTTTTTCTGAATATTTCTGGCTTATATAGTTTCCTGTTGTTTTTTCCCATACAGCTTTGATTTCAATGTAGGAGATAAGTCTGTAGTTGAAATGCATCTAATAATACTTCCTTAGATCTTATGGAATACATTTATTTTCTTCCCTTTTTTCCCCCATCAACACGAATATTAGCTACAGATTACAGCTTTATAACTTAAAAAAAACCAGAACACTGATTCTCAGATAAGAACTTTTGGACGCTTTTTGATATTGGTATTCAGGGACAAAAAATGGAAAATGTATCCATGAGGTTGCTGTGTATGGTGAACTGTGATTACTGTTCTTCTCCTTGACCTACTTGTTTGCTTGGAGGGTTTTTTCAGTTTGTTAATTTCAGACCTCTCCATAAATTCCTAAATCCTTCAAAGTTAATCAGTTTTCCCAGGTTTTAACTAAACCTGTTAGCAGTGAATCTGACTTATTATCCCAAGAAGTAAAAGACATACACAGCTGAAGAACATAAAGAAAAACAGGAAAGCCAATAAAAATCTGTCTTGCATTATAAGGGTAACTTTAATAATCGTAAAACTAGTTATTACTGAGCTTTAAGGAATTAGCACATCTTAGGGAAGCAAATTAATATTGTTGTAGTGGTGGAGATAGACGTGGGACGGGCAAGATGATTCAGTTCAGCTTTATTGCTTATATAAGGATGTGTGATCTGGAGGTCGGAAGAAAGCACAATTATACTAACAGCAGTGCATCTCAAATATTTGGTGCCATTAGTACGGATTCGATGCCATTAATACGTGTAAAATGATGTCCAGGTAGCTCACAAAATGAATTTCTGTGTTCTTGCAGCTTGCTGGTTATAGAGTTAAGTGTGTGCAATATATTTTCCTTTTTTTTTTTTGTTATTATTTTTTGAATGTAAATTAAATCAAGTGCATAGTAGAAGAAAGGGAAAAACATACAAAGAGGATTTTGGAAAAAAATTGAGGGTGACCTTGTTTGAGTGAAAAACCAAAAAGTCTGTCTGTAGAACGAGTTTGTTAATGGCGACAATAGTAATAATGCTATCAGCACCACGCTGTTCAATTCTGATTATTATTGTTACGGCATTATTAACTTCTCATTTATTAAAATCACAAGTTATTTATAGACTTTTATTAATGCCAGGAAGGCCATTTTAGAAATTAGACCTGTTAACTGTGGAAGAAAATTGTTCTGTGTTGTAAGAAAAAGCCTTATTTCTGCAAATGGATTTTTATTAGTACTTTGGTATGAAGTGTCTAAGTATTGCTGTAAACATGTTTTTGAGACATAATGAGAGTTTGGGGTTTTCCCTGTGTGAAGGCTTTTTCAATGCATCATTCCAATTTGGAAGGCATTTCTTGTTTCTCAAAGCTTAGTGCTATCTTTATTAATAATAGTCAATATTCACTAGTGGTGTAAAAACTGGTTTGTAGTGAATTTTGACATCAGCCTTTCTATCTGTATCAAAATTCTTGCCGTCTTAGGCACCAACCTTGAATTAACTGGAAATGCGATCCATAGTGAAGTTCTGGGGCAAGTTTGCTGATAAAGAAAGTTGTTTAAAATTCAAGAATATGAACAGGCTTTACAAATAATTTTTTGTTGTTGTTGCTCTTAAAAATAAGCACTTGAGAAGAAGAGGGTCTAATCAGTACAGCCAAAAGATTTATTTTTTTAAGCAGTCAAAACATATGAAATAAAGATATTTTGAGAAGGTCAGTTTTATGTGCTTACTTAGTATGGCATCTGCTGCTGTCTCCTAAGTTTATTCTTTTGATTCCTTGTACAACTCTCCAGGGAAGTCATGCTTTAAAACTGTTACATGGAAAACAGAAAGTGAAAACTGACCTGTTCATAATTGAAAGATATAAATAGCTCTAATGCTGTTGTTTCAAGGTACTTGGTGTTTTAATAGAAGGAATTGAAAGCTCTGCATTTACGATTTGATTTACTAAATCTCTGCTTGGTGCAGGGGCTGGGAGTGGTGCGTTAAATACCCTGAGTGGATAAATGTAAATAAGACTTCAGTAGTGGTAATCACTTCCCCATCTTTGTTAGCAAGTTGAAGAATTAATGAAGAATGAAGGATTCATGTAATTGGTACTAGAAAGCATCTGCTTTTGAAAACTCTTTGTATGATTTATGCTACAGCTACTTCAAATGCAAGTCTTCATACCTTAATGGCATAAATGCCTTTGGTAACTAAATAACTCGAGGGTGTTTCTTTATTTTTTCTTTCTTTCCTGGTTTTTTTTTTTTGGTTGTTTCCCCACCCCACCCCCACCCCTGCACAAGCAAGTGTTGCTGCCTTGATGTACAGCTTCAGAAGTTACCTTCAGAAAAGTGCAACAGTTCTTAGGTGCAAAGAAACAAAGTTAGAGGGCACAAACTATGCTACTAGCTCATCAAAACTAAAGCAGTAGAAACCTGCTGGATCTAAATTTCAAAGGTCACTCAAGAAATGTGGTCAGCTTCTCTAAAAGGGATACGTTATTTTAGGGAATTGAAAACTGTTAAGTAGTTGGGAGAGAATGTGGTGCTCTTACTGTGCTAGTTAAGGTACTTTCTTAAAAAGCTATCTTGCAACAATTAATTCATTTACTCTAGTTGAGTATTTTTAGGCAGACAAGGATGTGTTTTCCTTTGCACAGAAAAAAAATGATGAAACTACGGCCTCGTTATGGAGCAGTGGACTTTGGAGATATGGGATGATTTCCCTTCAAAAAAGCACCCCTTGCGTTGAGATCTTTTGTCCTTATTTTTATTTTTCATGCATGTAAAGCTTGCAGAGAGGTCTCAAAGCAATGTTTATGCTTAATATATGCATATGTATTTGTGTGTATATCTGTATATCTTGCTATCCTGTTAGGTTTCGTATCGGACAGTTATTAATTGCTCTGCTGTAGTAGATCCTATGCAAAGTCAGTGAGTTCAGGGATAAAAAAGGCTGAAGACAGATCCTAAATGTCTAATTTGAGTGCTTTTGTGTGACAGTAGATCTTGTGCAAGCTTGACTTAAGACGACTTTAAAGACAATCATGCACATGACTCAGAAGACAGGAACAACCTTTCTGATCACACATCTAGATTATACATTTCCCCCATAGCTAATGATATGATAGAGAAAGTACTTTTCCATGCATCATTTTCATGTGAATCATACAAGGGTAGTGCCTTATTACTCAACTCTATAATTTGTAAGTGATCGACAACTTCACTCTGGAAATGGGAGATTTGTTTGATATTCCAGAGTGCTAAAACTTGATATCTGGTACTGCTGTGAGGTTTTCTTCTTCGTCTTCTGAACAAGAGCAATCTGTTAGTCCTTTTTTCTTATCTCAGCATGCCCATTATGTTCTGTCCGAAGACGTCCAGATCTCACTGCAATAGCACAAACGCTTTCTCTTACTGTTGACTTGTCCAGAAGATATCTGCAATAGTAGCTGCTGAATTGTAATCAGAACTTCCAACAAGTGATGCCTTAGCAAACTATCCTGGGAATGGGAAAGCAAATCTAAGACCTTTAGCCTGCCACCGTCAAGTAGCCTTATCACTGAACTGCGTACTCCAAAGCATGCTTGCTCTGTGTGGGAGAAGCTAACAAGTTCAGCTAGAGGACTCAAGATTAATCCCATTCTTTCTCTCTTCCCCCTCTCTGACGAGCTGCATGAAGCCAAGTGATTAGGAAAATCTTTGGAAAGGAAATGGATATGAGTTTGAATCCCACCAGTCCGGAAATAGTCAGGCTCTCTCACATCCTGGCTGAGCAGTCTACGGGTTTAGTAATTGTTCTGAAGGGGAACATGTCTTCTATGCCTACTCTGGAAGTGTGTTTTTAAGGGATCTTCAAAGAGGAATTTCCATGCTTTGAAAAAAAAACATTTGTGTCTGTTGGGTGGAGGAATGATGCTGGCCTCACTGTGTTAGTGGCGATGGGCTTTGCATGTAACTTGAACTCTGGACAAATGGCTTTAAAGGCAAAACTTTGATCTTGGAAGGTGGTTAATGGTTCTTTTTGAAGGTTCCCTCTCAGAGCAGTCAAATTCTCCCCAGATATGTAAAGGGGGTTGGATATGTTATTCTGAAAGCAGGGTGTAGAAAATTAGTTTTGGAACTCCTTCCCAAATGTATTCTTCTTTGTTTTTACTCTTCCAGCCATGTAGAATAGTTAAGTAGTACACTATTGCTACTGAACTGTTTCTACTGCGATACTCTGGTGTTTTTCTGCTACAAATGTACTTTTTATAAAGTTGATATCAAGTTCTTGGCCATTTGCATTAATTCAACTGTAAAACAGAACTGTTGGCTTTTTATCTAGTATTTACTTCTTCACTTGATTTCCATGCAGTTGACATTTGTCCAATTACTGACAACATGGATGACACACAACAGAAACAAGTAACAAAAGCAACGTTGCTGTTGAAACTTCAACAAAATATGGGTATGTTACTTCTCTGATTTTGCTATGGCAATCCAGAAACTATAATGGGCCCTTTCAATACTGCTAGATTCCACAGCATTGTTAATAATCTGGTGAGATTAATGCAGTACTTTTCTAAACTGAGTTCCCATTTCAGTGGTTTAGGTGCAGGGTGTTTCTGGGGAGGAAAGAACCATAGCCCACTGTTGGAACAAAACCAGTGTTTGCATTCATTCAGCCGACAAGTCAATACAAAAGGCTCATGTAGCTTTATTTCTCTTTTGGAGAGCCACCACTTCTATAATTCTGTACTTAAAAAAAAAAACAAACCACAGTTGAATGGCTGTGTCAAGTAGGCATCCATAAGTCGGCTAGTGAGTCACTGATCTTCGGAAGCTGACAAATACACATGGGCTTGGGTGCTAATTGTCAGGCTCAATAACTCAGGGAACACCAGCCACAGAACTCTTCTTTCAAATACAACTTCTCCGTGATACTCCTCCGTTCAGCTTTCTGCACTTAGTACAATTCTCTTTGCTATGAGCTTTGACTGTCTTTTTGTATTAAATTACAGTTACGTTTTAGTCAACAAAACAGTAGCTTCTGTTTTCTCTTCATTCTTAGAAGTAGAACATAGTAACTGAAAGATTTGAGAGTACTAGCAGTAAATTAGTGTTTGCTGTGGATGTAAAAATGTTTTCCCTTGAATTATCACTCTGGTGTTTTGGTTTGTTTGTGTGTTGTCTTCTTAACTGCATCGGTAACAAGCATGTTAATCAGAAAATGACTGTTGTGCTACAAAGAGACTTGTAGAGTAGATGTAGTGCCACACAGAAAGGCTCAATAGCTTTTGTTTCTTAAATTTTTTGTTATTTTTCCTGGTCTGATTCCTAGAATTCAGCAGTAGGGCAGAGTCAGTGCGTTATTTTATAGGCCAGGACATGGCTAAGGTACTACAGAAGTATGCAGTCAACTGGATTTTTGGGAAGGATCCTGCTCTGATTAGAAATGTCATGTGGAGCTTTTATATTTTAAGTATCTAACGTCGTAACTTTGGATTTAGGCTTAGCAGTGGTAGACAGTTTTTGGGGTGGCTCTTATTGCTTCTTGTCCTGCTTGTCATTCACCTTGATCCTGCCCTCCACACCCTAGCTGCTGATGACTGTGCTGCCCTTGCCACTCACTGAATGCATTTCCTTTGTTATTTTAGGTGTGGTAATAGCAGCTGCTGTTGCAGTCTTTGCATCGATCTTCTCTTTCAATTACTTCAGTGATTAAACTCAAGCATCCAGAGCTTCATGGAAGTACTGGCCAGTTACAAGACGGGAACATCTGGGTTTTATCTATTAGTAATGAAGAATTGTTGCCTAGATATCACCAGTAGTGATAGGTTCAGTTACCTTGTTACATAAAACAAATGTAGAACCTTCGTTTTCTTCCTAGTTGCTCTTTTAATGTAAAATGCTACTGCTGGTGTTTTTCAGACTGTTGGTGAGACTGGCATAATTACCTGGTATGACAATTCCTACTTTAAGAGTTCCTTTGCTAAGAGAAACCTTGTCTCATTAAAGTTAATTCGGGAAAAAAATTGTTTTAATGAAGCCAACATTTCACCATATGCATTGTTTTAGGTAATATTAGTTAACTAGCATAATAAGTACACAAATAGTTTCTAGTAGTTTCAAGGCTAGACCAGTTCAGCATGTGAATACCTTAACTCAAGACCTGGAGAACTCAGAAAGCAATAAAATGCATAGAAATTGAGATGTGTATATGCCACCTTTTACCCAGTGACTCTGGATGAGAATTTCTCTCTCCAGCTCTGACTTAGTCATCATTCTCTTGGAATATTAACTGTTTCAGCCACAGCTATATCTAGACAGCCATTGTGGATTGTCTTGTAGACACATGCAAGTTGTCAGCGCTGTTTGCTAATCAGGATTTTTAGACTATAAACAGATAGCTTTCCATTATGAGATCTTCTTCTGGGCATGTTAGGCGGTAACATTACTGTTTGCTTGCCATGAGGAGAGTGGAAGGAGGGAAGAATTCTAGTAAGGTTAATAAAGATAACTCATATATGAAATGTGATATTCACTTGGATCTGAACTACAATAGAAAATAATTCCAGATTTCAGGGCATTTTAATACCACTGCAAATTTCTTCTTTGTGTAAAGGCACCAGAACGCTAAGAAAAAAATATAAGCACTTTGGTTTTAAAATATAATCAAGAATGTACTGGGATACTGTTAATAAAAGGCAACTATGAGAAAGATACATTAAATACTATTGCATCATCTGTGTATTCTCTTTTCACATGTTTGGAAAAAGATTTGCTTTTAGTATTGTAACTGTATTTTGGAACACAGTGTTGATCTTTTGTGCTCAGTGTTGCTCGAGTAGAGCCTCTCAGAGGAAAGTGAATGTTGTAATGGAGGCACTGTTTTCAGGTAAGTCCTTCAGCTGCTGTGTGTTTTTTAGATGCGTGTTATTCTGTGCAAATGGGTGGATTCAGTAGGCAAAATGGCATTCTGCAGAATCAGTTGATTCCAGGGGAGGCTGAGTGCTATCCAGAAAACAAGACGCACTTCAAAATATGGTTGGTTTAAAAATGGGTCTGCTAAAATCTCTTAGGAGAAGGAGCAGGTGTATAATGAGAAGAAAGAAGGAGAGAAAACTCCAGTTTTCTTACCCCACAACAAGCTTATTCAATACTTGGTAAATGATAGTTTTATTTGTGGTGTTACTACAGACCATCAAATTAATCCTGCAGCCTATAACTCACTAGGTATCAAGGATCTGTGGAAGTCTAGTTTTCCAGTTTGAGATTGGAAGAAGGCAAAGAAATAAGTTGCTTTGGATGAGATTTCTGCTTTAATGCAGGAGGTTGCATTTAACTACTATCTGTGCAATAAGAACATAGTTTAACCCTGTCAAAGAAAAAATGACTAATTTGACTTGTATCTGCAAACTGAGCCTTCCAGTCATCCTGCTATGAGGAAATAGTGAATGTAGAAGAAAGCAGGTTCTTGCTTGTCTGAGAATGTCAGAACTAACCAAGAGGGGATTTCGTTGTTGTCATGCGTCCCATCCTTTTTGTACTGTTAGCCATTGATAATGTAAGAAAATGAGTTCTTTAAGAAAAACAAAAATATATGTGTAAGAAAAGTCTTTCTTAACTACTCCTTAATTTTTGCTCAGGTTTCTTATGCGTTTATCCTTTTCCTGCTACCTACATGATCTTCTGAAGTTTTGTTTGTGAGAACTCCATTGTGACTGAAATTGAACTTTGTTAACTTGAGTCCATGACTGCAGTTATATTTTTATTTTAATATGTACAATTCTAGAGGAATGGTTAGGACTTCCACAGCTGAAAATCTGACTCTTAAGTGTAGTTCTAAAATTGATGTTATGGAATCGTTTTACAGAAACCTTATTTTCTGTGCCATGTAGTTTTAAAAAGCCTCAGTGGTCTTGTACTATGAGGTTTATAATTCTTTGCATCTGATGGTTATACCGCATGTGGCATGCCAATATCAGACATGCGTCTACTAGAGCTTCTGTTCTCAGTTTAATCAGCACTGACACCACTGATGATTAGTTCCCCTCTCTCCTCCATTTTTGTCTGCATCAGAACATTTGGGGACACTCGCTCTCTGCAACTTTGAGTCACAAGGAAGAGTAGCTGAGGGTGGCAGGAAGGCTTCTCCCATGTGCTTATTGAAGCATTTACTTTTTGTTACTCAAAAGTCTTCATACCGTAGTACAATGTTTGAGTCAAGTCTTAGTTTTTGTTTTTAAGGGTTTCTTTTTCAGCAGAAATATGAATGACTACTGTGATCAGAGCTTTATTTGCAACTTCGTTAGTCATGAGCTTCAGTTGAGGCTTGGCATCACATGTGTGTGTGTTCTTTTTCTTAGTATTTTTTTAAATTACAGGTTGAAGGAAATCCTGCTTAAGCATGCTTAATCTATCTGTTAAATTGGAGTGTCAGCTTATTTCTTACAACAAGCTATAAATGTAGTTTCTGTGGCGGTTATTGTTCGTTAGGGTTTTTTGCTTTCAGCCTGGGTTCTCAAAGAAATGAAGCTCACATGATCAGGCTGCTGGTGTGCAGCCTAATAACTTTTGAACCAAGTTTGACAAAGAGGGAAAGTTCTCAAGAATGTTAAGTTCCCACCAGTTATGTGGCGATTTTCTGGTGTGTAGAGGACAGAAATCTTTTGTGTTGCCTCTAAAACATATAATCAAAAATACAAGATAAATACTGTCCTGCTACTCAAGTAGCGGGTTATTTCTGTCTGCAAATGGTAGGTTCCTGAAGAGTCAACCTACTGCTGCAAATGAAATGTTAAGACGAAGGCAATTTTAGCTGAGGGATAAAATCATGTTTGACTAAGGTTAAAAGGGACTGCTTTAAGGGAAGAGCTTTATTCCACTTGGAGTTCCATCAGAAAAACTTATGAGTGTCTTGCATTCAGAAATTCACAACACAGTAATCATAACATTTTGGGTATTCTTGGTGGAATAAAATCATTCAGGTTAAAGGAAGACTGTGCGTTGTTAAGAGATGATAAGGACCTATTGCTTAGTGTATACGAGGTGAGGTTTCTAGTGCTCTGTTAAAATATTAATCCCTGGCAAAACACTATTAAAGGTAGAATTTCAGTAGCATTTTGATAGTCCCTAAAATTAGACAAATAAAAATGGCAGATTTTTTCTTTTTTTTTCCCTATTATTTAAAATAAGGTGTAAGTTGTGTTCAAATCATTTTGTTTGAAAGGGTATGTTGTGAGTTCTTCAATAATGTTTTGCAGGTTTACACTTCCCAAGTCTTTTTGAGTAGAATTATTTTGTTGTGCGAATCTATTGGAAACAGATTGTGTATCTTTCAGCTACTCCTGTGAATTTTCCATGTGAATTAAAAGTAGAGGAAAAAAATGTATTTAAAGAGTGGTAAGAACTTGCTTTTAGTGTGTGGATTGTATCACTGCAGCAATGGTTCCTTGGTTGTGGCTGCTCAATTTGAATTTTTACTGATCCGTGTGCAGAATTTCACAGGTTGACATTTCCATGGTGGGATCGTAACCCGAAGCAGAACTGAAAGCTCCCATTCCAGAGAGATCAAAATGTGAAACTATCAAATGAAATAAAAACTGGTGAGTCATATGAGTACTGAAAATAATCTTTAACGTTTTGATAATCTCAGATGTTAACAGCAAAATTGTGTGTGGCTCAGATACAGGTGTTTCTGTCCTCAGAGTGAGGTACAGGTATTTCTGTCCTCAGAGTAAAGTTCAGCCTTCAGTTTTGCCAGTGTGCAAAAGTCGTCATTGAAATGTTACTAATGTTTTATTGTCTTGTATCAGAACTGGAGGAGGTGGATTTTTCAGACCTACAGAGAGAGAGGGGGGAAGCTTTCTAGTGAGTTTACCCTGTGTCTTCCTCTCAAAATGATTGCTGTAGTTCTCAGCAGCACCCCTTTAGCAAAACTTAAAACTTAGAGTTTAGTAAATGTCTAATGAGCACTTACCAATACTTCACGTTTTTAAGGTTATATACTACCAATATATTTCACACTTCTGATGGCAGGTTTTGAGAGCTGTTAAGCTTTATTCAGTTATTACATAAGCACAATATACTTTTTCAGTAACTTGCAGACATTTTAAATATTGCTGTTCAAAATATGGAGCAACAATGAACTGAAATTAGCTGATCATGTGTCTGTGTTAGCTGTTTGGATGACAAACTTATAGAAGCGCTGAGCTAACTTCTGTATTTTCATGAATGTTGAAAGTTAAATGCGGAAGCATAAAATAATGTCCTAGATACCTAAGTCATTTAGGAATGCAAGGACTTTGGGCTATTGGTCAATAAAACTGCTGGATGAGATCTTGTTCCTACTGAAGGCAGTAGAAGTGAATCTGAGGAGCCAGGACTCGCCGTAATTCCAGAGCACAGAGATGGCTTTTTGTGTATGCGGAGGGATGGATCAGTCCTGTTCCTGTTGAAATGTTCTTGTGTTTTGTGAAGACGTGCGTGGGCCCTCAATCTTTATTTATTTTTTTCTTAATTTCTTGGAGACTACCAGTGTTGTTTCGTGCTCTACCTATTACTTGTGGCTAGCGTAGAAATAATTATTTACAGGACTGCCAGTTGTACGTGTGTTCAGTAAAATTCACATACTAACAGTTAAGCAACGTTTATGCATGTGTATCTTACAAACAAGTTAGCAAAGACAGCCTTCTCTAAATGAGATGGGTGTTACTGCGATTGATTTACAACGTACTGAGGAGGAAAGGGAGACAGGGAGGACTTTGGCTCTCTAATTATTCGACATCTTGCTCATCCGTGTTGCCATTTCCCAGTAATGGAAGCTCCCTTTCCGGTAGCAGCCCATACTCATTTAGGAAAGACTCCACATCCACAGCAAAAAACTCCTCATTGAATTGTTCAGAAATGCTAATGAAATTGCTGAGGAGCTCCCCACCCTTATAGACAAGTAGAGTGGGAAGCACTTCATTTGAGAAGCGATCTCCAGCCCCTGTGTCAGAGGCCTTGATCTTGCAGAACTTCACAGTGGCGTACTCGGCCGCCAGGCAGGTCAAGCTGTTGTTGAGAGCATCACAGCCCTTGATGCCATCTTCGTAAATGTGGACGATGACAGTGGTGGTTTTACGTTCTTTCTCGATGGCTTCCAGGAACTGTTCCCCATTCTGGAGCTCACACAGGTAACCATATTTTGGCCCAAAACTCAGCCGCTGGTGCATATCCTGCATGCAGCGTTTACGGTACTGTTGTAGGCAACTTTCATCTTCTTGCTCATCATGAATTAATTCATACTCCTGCATGCTCATCTGTGAATATTGAGAGAATGTTATATTAATAAGCGGTAACGGGAAGAGGCGAAGTTGTTTTCTAAAGAGCATCGCGTTGAAATCTTAGCCAGAGGAGCAGTCACTTCCTACAGTGACTCTCGAATGCCTCTTCAAGAGGCGAGTGAAGATCCTGTCTCAACACTCGCATGTCAACTTGATGATATCAAAGACAGTTGCCATACTTAGCAAAAACTTCCGTATCTTCCAGAGTTGGTGGGAATTTTGCCAATGACTGTAGTGGGGTCAGAGTTTCATTCCTGTGTTTTTTGGGGGTTTGGGTACTGGTAAATGGTGATGAGTGACGTTTAAGCTCAGAGCTCTATCCTGACTAATAGGTTTTTAAACATGTTAAAAATTTTCCATTGCCTTAACCAAGGATAGGTCATTGAGGCAGGGAAAGGAGGAAGAAATTCAAACTCTGTGTTGGGTGATATGTTGTTGTGAAGTATACTGTTTATTTTACTGAAGTTACTTTTCTTGAGAGAGAGCTAGACAGATGGTTGGACATGCATCTATATTGTGTGAGCGCTGCTAAATTGCAAAGGAATTGAGTCTGGCAAATTCAGGATTTTCTAGCTTATGACTATGTTTTATATAGAATAAAAATGAATTTATTTTGCTTTTCTTCTCTTACCTTACGGCAGAATCTCTCTCTGGTGTCTTTATCATCTTTACTGAAAGACCTGTGTGGTGAAGACATTTGTCTAAGAATTTCTTTCTTGCTCAGGGACAAGGAGTCTCTGTCTTCGCTTTCTAATTTAAACTTCCTCCAGTCATTGATCACGCCTTTGGGCCCTGAGAGAAATAACGTTAGGTGAGAAACTGGCTGTAACAAGAAGCTGTCTTAAGAAATTTCTGCCCTTTGCTGGTTTGTCTCTGTGCCACAGTTTCATCCATCCACCTCTTCCTTCCAGAGTGCTCTCCTGGAGTGCTGAAAACCAGAGCTTCGGGACCGATGTGTTACATCAGTCTTCAAAAGAAAGAAAGGGTTTTTTCTGAACTGGATCACTTTGGTGATCTAGTTCCTATCAGGATCCTGTAAAAGGATTTTGGTGAACTGCATGAGTAGTTAACAAGGATGAGGATGTTGAAACCTGTTAAAACTGGTGTGTTGGCAAAAGCTAGTGTTTTGTAGAGGTACATTTGCATTTCTCTGTAGACAGTGTATTTGAATACATAACATGCGTAAGGACTTAGAGTAAAATTAAGAATACAGGACACATGAGGCTTTTTTTAAAAAAAAAACAAACCCAAAACAAACAAACAAACAAAAAAAAAACAACAAACCCATACCTGATCTACTGAAAGAGTAACCTGTAAGGCAAATGCTATGATAATTCTGATTGTAATGCAGATCTTGGTCTTTGGAGCTGGTTGATTAAAGCAGTTAAACTTTGAAATGGGGAAAAAAAAAAATAATTTCAGAATTCCAGTGGTGTTTTTCAAAGTGAAACATTTTAATTTGCATCTTAGATTATAAAGCGAAAACAATGAATATTTTAGTGGTTTCAGAGGTGAAGTTTATTTTTATGGAAAATTCAGAAAAGATTAGGTAAGCAACTCATCTCATGTGAGAGATGTGGTGTTGCTAGTTGCCAAGAGTCTATTATGGGTTAAATTTCAACATCTTCTCTGTGGAAAGGGAAGGTGACCTGATCTTTTGCAAACAAGATGCCAAAGCAGGAATTAGCCTGAAGCTCTTGACATAGCAATAACAGTACAGTAGCTTGACTTCCAAAACTGTTTTGCAGCCTAGGTGTGGATGTAGTGCCCTACATTTGGATCTCTAAAAAAATATATATAATTGTATATAAATAAATAAATAAAATAATTATCTTAGCCAACAGCAGCAAGGCTGATTGGGAAAGAAGCCCAGAAAGAGTTATTACAAGAGCTAAATTTATTATGGCACAAAGAAAAATAAGCCCTTAGGAGGGAATGATTGGCAATAATTATCTGTTGGTGGGGTGGGATGGAGTGGTACCTGTCCATAGAGCTGAACACAATGTCAATACTCAAAAAAAATCGTAGCGATTGAGTGCTGGATTAAAAGAATCATGGTTCTGAGCAAGGATGCTTTCAAAGCTTTTAAATGCTATGCTCTGCTGAAAGGAGCAGGGATAGTTTAGTTTATTTTTAGGAAAAAAATTAGTTGGTTTCCTTGCCTGTGTGTGTCGCCTGTCCTTCAAAATCTTCCTCGAAGCTGGTGTTGACATTTTCTTCCATTTTGGTGACTAGAGTAGGAGATGCTGCAAGTTCAGAAAGGAGAATGGTTAATAACAGGATAGAAGAGAGATAAGCTTACAGCAGGCACAGCGCGGTGTGTAATTTCCTGCGGCTGGTAGGTATCAGTCAGGATCAAAATACACATGATAATTGTAGAGCTTCTCATCATCTCATAAAAAGCAATCGCAATATATGTCACTCTCTTTGAAAAGATGTTTGGCCAGATTCTTGCTGGAAGTGCCTGGGCAAGAATTTCTTCATTATACTGTTCCTTCTCACTCATCACAGAATATTTGGAATATGGTGTGAAATAGTGGCTGTAAAGATGTCTGTAATGAGAATGTGTAGTGAGTATTTTCTTTTTTTAATTTATTTTTAATCCCACTTGGAGTAATGAACCTATTAATTTCTCAAGTCCTGTAAGTACCTATATTTAAGAGTTGCCTGATTTTTCATACCAAACACAGAGCCAAGTATTTGAAACTGTTGGGCAAGAAACCTTTGAACATCCTGGAGATCGTGTGCTTGTACTTGTTAGACCATGTTTGTTACAAAACAAAAAAATTACGGGGGTTATAAATCAAAATCACTTTCTTGTCCCACCCGTTCTATAAATAAGGTGAGCCAAGCTGCAATCACAGGGCACTGCAATACAGCAGGACTCAAGCAGCACTCTTTTTATCTTTTATGGCAGAGGTTTTGAGGAGTGAAGTGGAACCACCATTCTTTAAGGGAAGATGAGCGGTTTCCCTTCATGTATTCCCACGGACAAGATGAGGCTGGCTGGGTGGTGCCAGACTATTACAGAGCAGTAGGTTTTGGCCAGAGCACCAACCTCTTGAGGTCAGGCTGATGTTCTGCTGGTTCCGAAAGTCACAGTAAATGTTCTTGGGGTCCTGCAGCTTTCTTCAGATGACCAATTATCTGTTTCAGGAGGATGTGCTGGGGGGAGAAAAGTACCAATTCTTCACATACATTTGTACTACGCTGCTGATCGACATCTACATAGCCCTCTGCATGAGCTCTGCCACCACGTAGTACTGAGTCTTTTCTAATGTTGCACATCAGTCACAAGTTTCCTTTTTAGTTGAAAACTGTAATTCTAATGTGATGAAGTGTCACTGTCCACAGGAGTGTTAAGGCAGACGATTTGAGTGCTCCCATTTAGTCTAGACTAGTTTTAGTCGTTCAGATGTTAAAGTAACCTTTACTTGACTTCACAGTAAATCCCATCTTGAAGCAAATGGAAGATGTTATCGTACCGTGAATGCTGTATTTAAAATCTGCTGGTGTGTTAGACTAGAGCGATGCCAGTGTTGTAGCATGTATGCACAAGAAGAAATGCAACTTCAGTTTTACATACCAGCATCAAGGAATGAAGTGGAATAATGACTGAGCAAGACACAAGGAATCAGGTTCTTGTGTGTATTGGGAGTAAAGCTAATTAGTAAATGTGAGAATAAATTATTCCATACCTGTACTCATGGCAGCAGGGAGTGGGAAGTATTGCAAATAAGTTTGGAAGAAAAGCAGGTAATGAATTACACTTTATTAGTCTAAATTCTTTCTGTAGATAGATTGTTGTCAGCACATATGTCCAGATTACTGGATCAATTGCTATTCAATCAATTCTGAAATAGAAATATGAAGCTAATCTCTTCTCACATAGGCAAAACTAAAATCTTTGCCATGTCAGGGATGGACAAACATGTGGATATGCTAGGTCAAAGCCTTGTAAGTCATTCCCATGTCTTGCATGGACATCTACAAAAAGCTCTTCTGTCTGCTGATGCTGAGGGTTTTCTTGGTTCCATGAGGAAAGAGAGGGTTTGGTTCTCTATATGCTTTGCTGTTTCATAGCTTTTAGGGCTGAAAAGACACTAAAAATACAGGATATGAAACAAGCAGTCTGTTGCAGGCTTGAACCAGAAAACTGACCGTGCTTTTAGTGAAACATCAGAGATGGGTACTGATTGCTTAACAAATGAAAGCTCTCTGTGAAGTTTATGTTACTGATCTATTGTACTTGATAAATCTGAAAAGATTAGGTAAATCATAACGGCGCAGAAAGCTGCATTTCACCATTATTCTGCAGCATGGCATGAGGCAATAATTGTGATGATACACAGGCTGAGTAGCTGACCATGGACCTGGGAGTGAGGAACTCCTAAAAGTTAATCCTGGCCCTGTGACTGAGTCAGACTGTGAGCCTGGAGCAAGTTGCACAAATGGGCAATCCCAAGCACAAATACAGGCTGGGAGGAGAATGGATGGAGAGCAGCCCTGAGGAGAAGGACTTCGGGGTGCTGGTGGACAAGAAGCTCAACATGAGCTGGCAATGCGCCCTTGCAGCCCAGAAAGCCAGCCGCATCCTGGGCTGCATCACAAGAAGCGTGGCCAGCAGGTTGATCACGGTGATTCTGCCCCTCTACTCTGATCTGGCGAGACCCCACCTGCAGTACTGGATTCAGCTCTGGAGCCCCCAACGAAAGAAGGACGTGGACCAGTTGGAGCAAGAACAGGGGAGAGCCACAAAGATAAGAGGGCTGGAGCACCTCTTCTGTGAAGACAGGCTGAAAGAGTTGGGGCTCTTCAGCCTGGAGAGAAGAGAAGGCTCCAGGGAGACCTTATTGCAGCCTTCCAGTTCCTAAAGAGGGCCTACAAGAAAAACTGGAGAGGGATTTTTGAAAAGGGCCTATAGTGATAGGAGAAAGGGGTAGTGGCTTTATACTGAGAGAGGGTAGATTTAGACTGGATATAAGGAAGAAATTCTTTACTGTGAGGGTGATGAGGCACTGGCACAGGTTGCCCAGAGAAGTTGCGGATGCCTCATCCCTGGACGTGTTCAGGGCAGCATTGGATGGAGCTTTGAGCAACCTGATCTAGTGGAAGATGTCCCTGCTTCTTGCAGGGGAGTTGGACTTGATGACCTTTAAAGGTAGCTTCCAACCCAAACCCTTCTGTGATTCTGTGACTTACTTGATTCTGCTATGCTGGGACATTTCCACTGCCCCCACCTGTCCTTCTCCACAGGGCAGCTCTTGATCCATTCTCCGCACAGCCTGTATTTGTGCTTGGGATTGTTAGTGGTCTTGAACCTGTTCTGTTCCTGTAGTGGGCAGTTCTTCATTCTCCCTGGTTTTGCATTCTTGGGCGATGTGGCTAGAGCCCTTGCTGGCAAAAAAAGTTGTTGAGAACCTCAGCCTTTTCCACATCTTGGGTAACCAGGTCTCCTATTTCCTTTCGGAGAGGGCCCATGTTCTCCTTGGTTTTCCTTTTATCCCTGACATACTTGTAGAAGCTTTTCTTGTTGCCCTTGACATCCCTGGCCAGATTCAGTTCTGTCAGGGCTTTCCTTACCTTACCTTATCCCTGGCCAGTCAAATAATCTCTCTGTATTCCTCCCAGGCTACCTGTCCTTGTTTCCACCCTCTGTAGGCTTCCTTTTGGATTTCTGGTTGGTCCAGGATCTCCTTTTCATCCATGCAGGCTGTCTGATGTTTTTACCCGACTTCCTCTTTTTGGGATGCGTTGCTCCTGAGCTCTCTGTGTGTGAGGCTGTGCACCTACTTATGGGAGGGTGGGCATCTTCCTGTGCTAACAAGTGACAGATTTCCAAGGAGCCTAATCCAGAGCTCATCAATGTCACTAAAACCTTCTCAATAACTTCAGTGCACTGCAGGGTGTGATCTGCAGCCCTGAGCAGAAATGATTGAACGTGTATTTCCATGATTTGTATGGTTGGGATGTGCGTGCTTCAGCCCCGGCCGTGATCTGGTTTGTAGCTACTATACAAAGTGCTACATGTCCAACAGACAGTTCATTTTTCATGCTATTTTCTGTATGTTGTTTAGTTCTTGCTGTTAGTCAAAATGTGTGTTTTCTGAATAAGACTCTGGGCAAGGGGTTGGAGCACATCAGTATTTAAAAACAGAAAAGGAGGGGAGTGGGGAAGAGAGAGAGATCCATCCTTGGTCATTATGCATTTAGATTTGTGAGTGGCATTAGCACCATTACGTAAGCAAAATCGATGTTGAGGTCGGAGGTCAGAATTTCAGACCAGTTGCCAGAGTGTTGTGGAGGCAGCCGAAAGCCGTAAGCACCTTTAGTGATCTGCTCCCGATGAGAACAGTCAGGCACCAAGCCGGATAGCTGCTAGTTGAAAACACGGGGTACTTGCAGCTCCCTCTGCATTCAGAGACCATCAGATCCCTTGCGTTACGGTGGCTACATACAGATTCCAGAGCCACAGCCGCCTGCTTTGACCGCTTGCGCCGCTGTTGTGTTACCCAGATGTGCAAAGACAAACTTACTGTATGGATAAATAGAAATTTCCTGGGCTTACCCAAAGGAAAAACACGGGGTGTAATGTAGTGATTAAATCATTGTGTTTGGGGGAAAAAACTTAACTTTAAACAGGAAATTATTTGCATAAAGAAGAGGTGGTATGATAAGAAGAAAGTATAAACCGGGATGGGTTGACGTAGAAAGCTGTCAGCTTTGCCGCAGGTCACTGCGACTGATGAGAGGGTTATGGGATTGGATTATTTGCTCTATCCGCTTTAGGAGAGTTACCCTGTTCTTTATTTGTGAGATGGAAACATTTTAAATAGATGCAGTCCAATGTTTCATTTATCCTGGAGGCTTTGCCAGTTAGGAAATTCCCGACATGACAACCCCTGGCTTCAGCATTGTGTTATGTTAAAAATCATAGGATCCCTTTCTCATCTTTTTTTTTTTTTTTTT
>JAAGAY010145485.1:0-15441 GCA_011801015.1 Ardeotis arabs | reverse complement strand
ATGCTGAGAGGGCTGGAGCAGCTCTGCTGTGAGGCCAGGCTGGGAGAGCTGGGGCTGTTCAGCCTGGAGAAGAGGAGGCTCCGGGGAGACCTCAGAGCGGCTCCCAGTGCCCAAAGGGGGCTGCAGGGAAGGTGGGGAGAGACTCTTCAGCAGGGCCTGGTGTCATGGTTTTAAATTGGAAGAGGGTAGATTTAGATTAGACTTGGTGATGGGTCCCCAAAGTGGTGGGGAGCATCAAGTGGTAGGTCAGGGCACCCATCAGGTGGCATTGGGGCCAGCTGATCCCCAGAGACACCGACTGCGCCCGGGCACGGTGGGGAACAGCGCAAGCCTGGAATTAAATGACTTGATCCAGGTGTTCCTATTAAACCTGACAGTAATGGAAAGGAAACACAGTATTATACTTCTCTCCACCCAGGAATATTGGTCCGTAGAAGTCATCCAAGTGCAGAAAGCTGATTTTGTGTTTGGGTTTTTTTTGTTTGGTTTTTTTTTAACACCTTTTCCGCAGAGGGAGGCCAGCGAAGCGCAGCATGGGACGTGGGACACCCATGTCACACCCGATCGCAGGGACTGGGGATGGCCAGGCACAACGAGCAGCACACGGTGCCAAGGGGAATTTTATTTTTTTTCCCCCCTTTCTGGAAGAAAGAGAGTGAAGCCCTGTACCTTTGCCGTCGCTTGGCCGTTACGGCGTGCGGCTCCGGCTAAAGCGTATTTGCCAGCCACCGCGTGCCGCCCCCTCCATCCGCGCTCTCCTGGGCTGCCATGGTTACCGCTGAGGGACGGAGCAGCCCGAAGAAATGCTGTTTCTTTGTCCTCCTCCGTGCCGAATGAGCAAGCACTGATTTTTGCTAGCTGAATTAAGATTTTTCATTAAAGGATCCCCACGTATGTTTATTTTTCCAGCAGGCACAACCTTCCCATTCATAAGAAACAAATCAGTTTTCAGATGCTGGACGGGAGCAGTAAGAAGTTTTCCTGCACAAAATGACAAGAAAAAAAAAGAACTTTTAATTTTTTAAATTTTTTTTTTCCCCTGGGAGGGTGGGAAAGCCTTTGGGAAGCCAGATGACCCGATAAAACATCAGCATGGCTGTTCCTGGCCAAAGCTTTGCACCTCAAATACGGATTTGGGAGTGACAGCCCTGCCCCGTCGGCTGCCTTTCAGCGGTGAACCGAGCGAAAACCGAAGCGGTGAGCCGAGTACGTTCGGAACGGGGTTAACGAGCACAGCAGCCCACTCCCAGCGCCAACGCGCAGCCTCGGGTCTGGCTTCTTGTAATCATAAATGCAAATGAGCGTACTCACAAAACGAAGGCTCCGGAGCGCTGGGACAATGCTGGAGCTGAGCTGGGTATCGAGGAGAAAGACGCTCTTCCCTCTCCCCCTGCCCTCTCAGCTCAGCTGGGTTTATCCCACGGCCCCTGCGGGTTAAGAATAATCTTTCTGGAGCTTTAATTACAAGGTGAAATACGCCCAATTATTTTATTCCATTTTCCAGTGATGATAAAGGAGCTGAGCTACTGCAAATGTAAACTCTCACGAGGTTTAATGCAGCTGCAACAAGGTTTTTATCACGTTAACGACGCTATTTCTCTCACGCCCGCGCCAGCGCGCAAAGCAAAGGCATGGATGCTGGAATCCGTACATCCGATCGAATCGAAATCCTTAACGCGGTGTGGGAACTGCAACAGCGAAGGGTTTTTATTACCGAGCTGTTCTGCCACTGCCTTCATCGCCCCACAGCTATGAGCTGAAGGAGTGGTCGTATTTTTCAAACGGGTGGATGTGGAACGGGCACGCCGGTGCTTTTATAAACCACAGAATGTGCTTCCTCCTCGGCAGCCTTACGACGCTTTTTATTTTTAACACCAAATAAATACAAAACAATCCAATAAAAAATAAACAGCAGTAAATCTGAGAAATCGTTCCCTTCTAAAAGCAATACCATTAACGAAGTTGAGGCCCCAAACATATGATTTTGGGAGTGAAAAACCGCCCCAGGTCTGCAGTAGAGGTGGCTTTGGATAAATGACTCCGTGTTTCAACCAGGATTTGGGATCGTGGGGGCTGACAGGACAGGGGGTTGGAAGGTAGAAACAAGAGGCACTTAAATCTCCAGGATTTTTCACGAGCGCTAGGAGTTTAACTATTTTTATGCGCTTTTGAAAGCATCTGTCTCCCTGAGACACTTCCTCCACTGATGACGGAGGGACCCAGGAGAAATCAGCCTTCAGTGCGTCTCCGTGAAGAGCCTGGAGCTGGGTGGACCAAGCTGGTTGTAACCTCAAGAAACACCTTGCCCCGCTAAAGCAGACAGCTTTCCCCAAATCCCTCTGCTTTGGCAATGAACGGCCGGGCTCTCATCGCTTCGAAGCCATTCTACGTGTCCAACATCTCCTCCTTGCTCTATTTTTATTTCTACCATCTTTGCCTTCTTAGCGGCTTTCTCGTTCTTTTTTTGTGCCAGGGAAACGCGCACGCGTAACGTAAACGGAGGACAGAGAAGAAATTGGATCTGGTGACCGGGAAGAAGCAGGGGGGAGAAAAATAAATCTCTCAATATCTGAGGCTGTTGTTTCAATATTCTTACAGGAGTTTTCTCAGGTAAAGGACTGGATGTACATTGCTGAGAGGGTCACACAGAGAAATGTCAGCAGCCGCACACAATTTCACCCTGACCTGGTAAATATACACTCTATTTATTTATCCTGCAGTCCATACCTCCTATACGTTTCCAACTCCCATTTTTACAGCACAGGAATTCCATCCAAAGTATTCAAAAACCGGTTAAAAATAAAACTTAAAAAATATACAGGTATTAAAAAATACTTCCTTGCTTCTCTATGAAAAGAAAGGTGGTTCCTGGTCTCTTTTAATCAGGAAATTCCCTCTCCCTGGCGTCATCCTCTGGAAATCTCTTAGCTCTGGTGCTCCAGGGTGACTTTTTGCAGAGCAGCATGATGTCCATGAGCTAAAATTTCTGCAGGAACTTGAGAACCAGGTCACGCAGCTTCACCCTCAAAGGTTCATCGTTGTCGCAGATGATGTGCGTGGAGTCCTCCTCAATCTGAATGAGGGTTTCTGCCTCTTGGAGGAGCACGATGTGGCCCTTGGCCGTGTCCTCCACCTTCACGTCACTGAAACCGTGCTAGACGGAGCGTTGGGGGGGGAGTAAACGAGAGAGACGTTACCACAACTCGGGAAAACAGGTAGAGATGAAAGACTAGGGCATAGAGGGGAGGAGGGGAGAACGGCTACAAAACACAGAATGCCGTTGCAGATAGCTTAGATCTCTGGGATAAGGAGACAAAATACGGATGGGATAAGCTAAATGTGACCCCCGTCGTACAGATGGGTAAACTACAGAACAGGGAGGCGAAAGCCAACATTTTCCACTGCAATTGCAGAATCTTGAGAGACAAAGAGGACAAATGGCTCAAAGCCAACATTTTCCACTGCACCACGTCACTGCAATTGCAGAATCTTGAGAGACAAAGAGGACAAATGGCTCTTTTCACTACAGAAATGACCATCCGCTGACATCACCGCCTCCAAGATGATAGTGGAGGGCTACTGAACCCCAGGGCAAACTTCCTCACAGACAATCCTGCCCTTTTTCCTGCTAATTTTCTCCCGGGAGTGATGCAGGGGAGAACAGGGCTCCACAGAGCAGTAACTGACTGCCTGCAAGTTCAGCCACCAAAGCTCCTGTCCTGCAGCTCCCCAGAAAGCTTCTCCACCAGCGGAGACATTTCCAGGATCTCTTCTTCACTCAGTCACCCCATTTTCACAAAACCAGTAGGAACTTAAAATACTTTTGAGAACTGTTCAAATTGATTGGAAATCAGGTGACAAGTCCAAAAGTCACATGGGGGAAACTCACCCGTCTGGAGTGAACCCAAAAACTCTGCTTCCATAGGAAAGCGGGAGGAGATGACGGACACGAAGGCGTCATCAGGCCACAGCTCCACAGGGAACTATTCCCTCTGAGATCTGCAGAAATCCGCTCGAACCTCGCTTGCCACCAAAGACTCCTTACCTTCTCCAGCGTCTGCACAAACTGGTCCACAGGAATGGAGCCGCTCAGCAACGGCTTCAGAGGTTTACACTCCGGCACGTCATCGCTCACGCGCTTTCTCTTCTTGCTGGCGGGAGGTTGTGGAGGTTTTGGAGGGAGCTGATGGGTGAGAAGGTGCAGAGGAACGCAGTCAATCGCATCAGCTTATTACGGTTTAGTTGGAATAACCAGCACATGAGATAGAAAAGGAATATTGATTTTGTTTTCAGGGACTGAAAGGGACATTGCAGCGCTGAAAGGGAGAGAAGCAGCCCAGCCTCGGGCTCCACTGCAGCTCTGCACACATACGCCACCATTTACAGAAATAAATCAGCAGTTTTGGTTTAAATCTCCATCATCTTAAAATTTCTGTCAAATCCAGTTCTGTTCAAATTTACGTCACCTTAAAAGGCCTGTCTGACTCAAGACTGAAGCTTTCTATTTTAGCATTTGAGTATTCTGCAATAGTTTCTAGGAATTGTGCCTTACAGAAGCCAATGCCTTGAAAAATCACACTCTAAAAGACGCAACAGGTTGAGAAACGGGCAAATTCAGAGCAAATAAGTACTTGGGGAATGTGAAAAATGGGTAACTTATTTCTCACTGGCCTCAGAAAAGTGAGTTCTTCTTTAGGAAGAACTTGAATACAGACAGGGAGGCATGAGATGTGCCTGAAAAAAATCACTGGAGTGTGATCGGGGTCTAATTTTGTGCTGCTTCTGAAAGCCACCTGCCTGAACTCATCCTGGGACCCTTCTCCGTCAGCAGGGAGGGGAGGCAGCGGGAGCTGAGCTAGCTCATCTAGCAGAGATGAGAACCAGATTCCTATAAAAAGAACAGGGAGGAAATTATCCCGTAAAATAAGTGCACGTGTCCCATGCCAAGTTGGTTAGGTGGGGGAAATGTCAGCACTGGTCTTTCCCAGTGAACTCGCAACTCAGTCCCTGGGAAAAAAGCGCTGGGGAAAATTTCTCCAACATTTTGGCATGAGTATTTGCCAGGGAATTTGCCTGGAGCAACCCCGGAGCCTTGCAGCACCCCGTGCACTGCGGGTGACAGACTGGGCTCCTCTCAGCTCTGCGTCTTTCCCATCGCGTAGCATCGTGTCTGAACCTGCTGCTGCGACGTCCCTGTGTTGCTTTCAACAGGCAGGGAAGGGTGTTTTTCATGGCTCCAGTTCCAAAAGCAGGAATGCACTTGATCACGTTACAAAACCCACCGTTTTCCCTGTAGCTGCCGGGCCTACGTGCACGTATCATGCTGGTGGTGCACGAGTGGCTACGGTGTTGGTAGATTGAGTTTTTGGGCTCGTCTGCACACAGCTTCTGTAACTCTCCGAGGTCCCAGGCTCAGCCAATATGACAGACACCGCTGTGCTGCCTTACCTCCACCCATTTGTGAGGGCTCTGGCATTTTAAGCCTGGGTCTAAGTTTATTTGGCATCAGGAGCCAGGGTAAAGAAGAGAGAAGGCCTCACACAAAGGACACAAAGGAGAAAGTGGGCTCAGACTAAGTGCACTCCAACACTTCAATTTTTTCAGTGTTGCCTGGTGTTTCCAGGGATCTGACTTGGAAAAATTAAGACAGCCTGTCTGCTGTGCACTGATAGAAATCCTTAACTGATCTTTACGTCCCTGCGCTAAAAACATTCCCGTACTGGGCCCTCTTCCCAAGCGTAGCGGGCCCAGCCCAGCTCTGCTGCCCAACGGGACAGGCAGCACCACGCAGAGCGTGGCTTCACTGCGTTCCGTGCACGCTCACGCATCAAAGGAGAAAGGGGACAACTTAAGGAAGCCAGTCCCTTCACACGTCCGGTGTTTTAGGTCATCTCTCTCCTCTGACCCTCAGTTCCAAGTCCACGAGAGGCTGACTGATGCTGATCCTGGCGTTCGGGTTACGGAGGACAGCAGTATGATGTGTAGCCTCTCTTCAGGAATAATCTCACTTCTCCTTTTATCTTAGCCAGGCACGTGGCCAAGGAAAAGAGGGCAGAGAGATTTATTTACATCCCACTCTCTAAGTGTAATTCTCACTCGCACACACCAGGACAAAGCATCCGACAAGGACTCTGCTCCGGTGGGGAAAGAGTTGTTGGAGGGGTTCCTCACGAGAACAGCTGGGGCCCCAGATGGCAGGAAACCCGGCGTAAAGACATTTTTCTCCCTTTCCCACTATACTGTACCTGCAGCACATGCTTGTTGTCTTTCGTATGCAACACGGCAGAAACTGTCGCTAAGGAAATACCAGGCTTGATCTCCAAGGGCACGAGAGAATCTGCAAGCTGAAGCAAAAGAAGGATTTTGTTCAGCAAGTGATCATCTCAACGTTTGTCTGAATCCAGCTGTGACTCAAATTGGCAGCGTGGTATTTTTAAACACGGACTAACGAACTGAAAACGCAAAGCCGCTGATAGAACGACGGAGTGCTCCTCTTACCTGCTTAGTCCTCCTTCCGGCTCCTGAAGCTACCGACTTTCACATCGTTATCAGAGCAGTGCAAGGGTTTCAGGCAAGTCTCACAAAATATTGAAGAGAAACCTCGTTTGAAAAGACATCAGCTACTTCAGTAATAATTTTGCTTACTAAAACTCATTATGTGGTTTGTCATTATTTATTATGTTTGTTACGTCGATGGACAATGGAAAATCAAAGCGTTTCCTTTCCGTTCCCTACTGCTGCGGCATCCTGGCTGGAAGAAAAGGCTTTGTCCTTGAAAACCAACGGCTCTGTCGACTGGTTTGAAATTTTTCCTTGCAACACTGCAGAGAAATCCTTCCACATATAACCCTTCTCTGAAATAAATAACATTTAGTCTTGGCTCCAACTCCAAATCCAGTGGCAGCCTCCCAAGATCCCCGGCACGGAGGGTGTTGGCAGTGGATGTGGGCAGTACCGCACCTGCTGGGACTTGCGGAGGCTGGCCAGCTGGAAAGCACCTCTTCCAGCCACGTGTCCGAAGGAATGCTGCGGAAAACAGCGCTCATGACACAGAAAATTATTCCCTTTTTCCCTCCAAGGGAGTTCTAGATGACAACACACTGGGTGCCCCCACAACTGCAGGCAGGATCTAGACCCAGATAAGCAGGTACCTTCACACCGCACGCGCCAGCAGCCCAAGCAGTTTCCAAGCATCGTTCCCAGCCAAGCACGCTCCTGTTGTTTGCCGTGGACCTGAGGGCAAGGACGCGTGAAGCATGCTCTGCGTCTGGGGGGAAACACTGGAACAGGTTGCCCAGAGAGGTGGTGGAAGCCCCATCCCTGGAAACGTTCAAGGTCAAGCTGGATGAGGCTCTGAGCAACCTGATCTGGTTGGAGATGTCCCTGCTCCTGGCAGGGGGGTTGGACTGGGTGGGCTTTGAAGGTCCCTTCCAACTCTAACCCTTCTATGATTCTATGATTCTAAACCTTGCAGGCGCCTCACGGAACAAAACTGGGTATGGTTGCTCATGCGTTACACCACTGGATGGGAGAACTTTGCAGTTGTGAAGACAAGGAACGCCTGAAGGGACAGAATCTCCAAACCAGGAGAGGGACAGAGCAGAACAACTGAACCCTGCCACTTCCCAAGAAACCCCAGATACCAACCCAAATAGTCCGCTAGAAATTATGATTATGTCGGTGATCATTCTGGTAACTGCAAAGCTCTAATCCTTGTCAATCCAGAAGCTCACTCCTGGTCTAATCCTTCTGCCACCAAAGCACCGAGGCGGCTTTTCTGCTGGCTTCAATGGCAGCAGAGCTCAGCTACTTCTAGTAACTTCTGAAAATCCTACCCACCACTACTAAAGCCACAGGAACGGGTTGAGAGCACGTCCTTGAAAGAAAACAGTTGGATAAATGATTGTGTTGGAAAAACACGTTGTAAGGCTGGATTCAAATCCTCTAAATTTTGCACATATTCAGACTTGGTGCATCTTAGAAATCCAAATTTGATGGAGCAATTCCGATTGCTCTCTCTGGGACTCTGTTCAAGACCTTTAAAGCAGGCAATTGGAATACAGCCTTTGCAGTCTGTTGTGGAAGGCTAACAGAATGAAAATACACTGGTAATTATTGCTTCACATTTCCCCTGAGACCTAAAAACAGTAACACTTGGCGCACCGTGCTATGCTCCACTTTGCAGTGGTCGAAGGCACTTTTCATTCCCACCACCTTCCAGGGGAGGATCGATCCGAAATGGGCTCTAATGAAGAATACATGGCAAAATGACAAACACTGGAAAGAGAAAGATCCGTAAAAACCAGTGAGCTGCTTAGAATCCAGGTCCTCTTCTGCCACTGGAATGGTTTGATATTAACATTTATGCAGATTTTTAACCGCACAGCTGGTAAATAGCAACACGTTAATTATTAGCAGTCACAAAGACAGTAAGGCAGCCGTCTATTTTAATTTTCTCGAAGGTATTGCTCCACCTCACAGCCCTCTCCACATTGCAGCCGATCCTTTTATTACAGAAGTGCGCTGACCCAAACCAAAAAGGTCATTTAATCACATCCAGTAACTCACCCAGCAGCACCAGACAGTGCTGCTATATTCCTTTCCACTGACCCCCTGCACACACAAATCACGGACCTCTTGCAAAACGCTAGATTACAGAAACCCTTTTCGGAGAGACAGCAAATCTCCTCTGCGCTCCACGCAACGGCAACTCCACCATTTCCTCTCGCAAGCTGTTCCAAACTTTCATTTTCCTTGCAGCTAGGAAACCGTGTCTTATTTCAGGTTGAATTTCTCCAACTTGCAGCTGCTGGATCTTGCTATGCCTTTGTCTGCAAGATTGAAAAGCCCCCCACCAGGCAAGAATAAGCGCTTCTTCCTTCCAGTCATTACCGCAAGTCTAATGCCACACGCCGGCACCAGGAAAGTCACGGAAGCAGAGACGCACGGCACTGAGAACTAACATCACATTAATCAGTCCCCTGCCTGAGGATGAGCACTTGGACTGCCTTAAGACAAATTTGTGTGTGTACGTGTACCATGTATTCATTTTTTTTTTTAATCCCTCCCATTAAGGAAAGTTTAAAGCAGAGACCGATGAAAAAACCAAAAGTCATTGACTCTCAGCAGTCTGAAACTGCAAATGTTGATGTGGACCTTGGCTGAGGGAGAGAAAAGTCAGCTTGGGAAATTCTGCTCTTGTGATCAGAGCCGTCCACCTCTCTTAAGAGTAAAGACATTTTTACCGTAAACTGCAGTTGAATCTTTCATATAGGATCGCATTTTCCTCAAGAAAGTGAGAGCTGACACATCCTACGCCAGCCCAGAGCCCGTCGCTGGTCAAACTGTATTTGTTTATCAAGAAGAACAACGCGCACAGGTTAGGTCATACGCTGAAGTCTCTGCTAAGGCCTTTGTTGGTGACAGCTCTCCCTAGATTTAAGGTCATACGCAGTCACCAGCCCAAAGTCCTCTTGTTGGCAATGAAGAGCTGAACAATGACCAAGGATGGGATGTGAAACTCCTATTGTAAAAAACAATTTTAAAAATGAGGCTGGATGATCAAGTGAACAAAACCAGGAGAGGATCAGAACTTTAGCACACGTAGTCTTGGTCCTACAGAGGATTCTCCCAGAGACAGACATACACCAGTCAGTATTTTAACGTCCAGGTTGCAGCTGTACTGGCAGTGGTCAACACCAGTGATTTCTTCCTATATTTTTGGGACACCTCTCCAAACTTCTCCCTCTTCCCTCATCCCTCCCAAGTTTTGTAAGCGCAGTAGCTCTTGGCTTACACTAGAGAGGGGCAGGAAGACTGACCCAGCAGTGAGAGGTGAAGTCTGAGTTGAGTCAGGTGAGCTGGATCTTCATCCAGGACTGGAGCAAAGGGGAACTAGCGGGAGCAAAGCTTATCAGTAATTAAAATCCACTGCAAGTATATTAAACAAGGCACAAGCATGCTGCAGGCCACAACTGCTGAAGGAATTGGCCATCCTGAGGTCGGGAAGGTGCTGGTTAAAGCGAAGAGATACCCAGACAACTGCTAGGCTGCTGCTGCAATTCCTGAAGGATCAGTCTTCAGCCTACTCCCATCCAATTTTTATAAATGACCTCGGTACAGAACGAAGAGAGCATTCAGAAGGCCCCAGTGAAGTTTGTAGAGGCATCCTTAAAAGAAAGAGCGAGCAGGCTGTCACAGGGGAAGAACTCAATGACCTCAAGAGCTGGAGTGAGAAAAACAAGAAGAAATTCAATAGCATGAAATGCAAGGCCAAGGGACTGGACTGACACTGAGAATTTCTGCTGTGAGCTGGCAGCTGCTGGAAATGGCAAAGGTGAAGGGTCCAGGTTTATGAGTCCATCCCATGAGAACTGAGAGTTGCAAACGTGACACGGCCGTGAAAAAGCAAAATGCAACTCCAGAAAAGAACAGGTAATTCTAGCAGAGATGAGCTATTGCTATTGTAGTCGGCCCAGCAAGATCTCATCTGAACTACTTGTAAATTCTGGGTAATTTAAGATCAAGTAAGATACACTGAAGGGTAGATTAGGGCAGAAGAAGCTGACTTGTAAGAGGAAACTAAATATCTTGGCTTGTTCAGCCTGGCAAAAAGAAAGCCAAAATGAAAATTTGATTATTCTACATAGAAACCACAGGGAAAATACCAACAAAAGGGAAAATCTATTTATGCTAAAACATAATGTTACGAATAAGTATGTGCAGACCAGCCATGAATACGCGTAGGCTGGAAATCAGGATGTTTCTAGCCATCAGAGACTGTGGGGGTTTGCACAGCATTCTAGTGGGAACAGCAGGGGCAAAAGCCTTCACAGTTTGAAGCTGGTGCCTTACATTTTATGAGGCACATTATAAACACAATTACTAACTGCAGCTGGGTTCTGGCCATGTAACCCATGCAGGCACTTCCATTTCTAGGTGGAAATGATTGCTTACAGCCTTGGAGCTCGCCAGGTATGAAGAGATTCCCACCCAGATCCCAGCCCCTCAAAAGGATGTAATTCATATGCAACAGAAAAATATCTTCTCCCAATTATTAGAGAAGCCCAAAGATTTTAAGATCCCCCTGCCTTTGGGGGGACTCTACCAGGTCCTAGTGATCACAGTGTCACTGAGGTTTTTACAACAAGCAGTCCGCAGCAAAATCTGAACTGAGAACAACCTGCCTCATCCTCCGTCACTCCACTCACCTCGGTACTCACACACATCAAGTCCCGTCTCTGGATGCAGAAAAGCATCTTCCCAGTGTACCTTTAACAGGAGAAGAGTGCTCAAATATTCTACACGCTTAAGAGCTGTGCAATAGTCCTTCCGCAAGCTGGGATGATCTGTATAGCCAGTTTTGTAAACAGAAGAAAAACCATGGTCTTCAACCCGTCACTTCTATTTGGATGGCAGTTGGGAACAGAAGACAATTCACCTCACCTCCTATCGCCCTGTCTCTTGTCCCTTCACTATTTAAGTACCAGAAGCTCTGTTGTTGAGTCACTTGAAACCACAAACAGACATGCACAAGAGATGATAGCGCGGGCAGAAATCTCAAACAGATTCAGCCTTGGCTATACACCACCTGCTAAATGAGGCAGAGCCCACGCGCGGCAAGTCTGCAAGTATCAGATCCTGCAGAGGAAACAAAAAAATATGTGGTCAAACACATGCGCTGAACGGGAAAGGTCTACGGATTTAAATATGCCTGTGGAGCAAGCATTCATGACCAGCAAGCATATTAAACAAGGCACAGGCGTGCTGCAGGTCACCTGCAGTAGAATGGAAATTGTGGAATCTTTCTAATGAGACTTAAAAGAACAAGGGCATTTTCAACAGAGAAGAACAAACATCCCAGAACTAGGAGCATCTGTATAATCATTAGTGAGCTGAGTTACATCTTGTTGGGGTTTCAGCCTCAGATTTTACAGGATCCAAGTGTTTCAAATGAGATGATGAAGTTGCTAAACTAACCCTGACTTAATAGATTCTTCAGCCTCCGTGGGTCTGCTACAATTCTCTCTGGAGCGCATTTTAAAATCTCATTAACTTCAGGGGATGAAGAATCATGCCATAAATATCTAAAGTTTTGATATTACTGCTTGCAGATGTCTGCATCTTAGCTTTACTCTTCCACAGAGCCAACGTCTAGTGGAGAAATAAAACAAGCTGAAGGGGTAGGCCGGCAGTTTTGAGCAATGAAATAAACCCCTTCTTTTCCACGTACAACTAACGGACCAGGGCTCCAGACCAACATGATGAGCCTTGCCCCCAAAGCCTGGAAATCAAAACAGAAAGAGATGTACTCACCAACCAACAGGAAATAATCCTGCGTGGGATTACAAGCCATAGTCTCAGTCCTAAAGCTAACCACTGGCTTTTTGCCAGCCCTGTGCCAAAAGCCAGTTTTAAGGAGGTATTTAAGAAGTGTAACGAAGTAGATTTGTGGCTGTTTAATGAAGCTCCTCCCCAGTACGCTGCATAGCCTGGGAGCAGGCAGGAAACACTTTGAGGAATTTACAAGGGGACAGTGGAAACCAGAACCAGCAGAAGCAGAAATCAGCCTCCAACTTGAATGAAAAATGACAAGTGGGGGAAGCAACGATGTGAAAGATCTTCAAAGCAAAGGCAAGTAGCTTACAGATGCAAAAGACATGAGAAGGGCATCCATCAAAATATTCAAAAGACGGTAATCAGTTTACAGGTCAGAAGGTCAAGTCCGAATGGGATGTTTTTGAGAAGCTGATTGAGAAGAGAGGCAAGTGTCCGGCTAGAAAAGAGGGTTATCTTACAGCCAGCCATCAAAAATGAAGGAGAAACAAACCTAGATATTACTGTGGGCAGGCAAAGGCAGGCTGGGAGCAGAAAAGCAGATCGAGTTTCATCAATCTAAACAGGACAATCTGCGGATGAGATCAACCAGAGGGAAGGTACAGAAAAAAAAACCAAAACAAAAGCAAAGGAAATGAGGGATAACACATTCAAAGCCCACAAAAGATGGGAGGAAGGATGCAATGGGAAGCTGAATGGCCAGGAGAGAAGAGACATGGGAGTGAGGTGTGAGATGTTTTTAAGAAAGGAACTGCTGATTGCACTGAACAGCGATGACGCAAAGCAAGAAGACCGTAGACTACAGTGGTTCTGGCTTTGTCTAAGAAAGGTTTGGTAAAAGACAGAAATCAAACTCTCTAGTCCCTGAAAAATGGAAGGAAGCTGGAGGGTAAGACGAAAGCAGTGTTTTGCCTTTCTTTCTCTCAGAAAGGAACTGGCAAGATCCTATGTGGGAAGAGAAGTCAAAATAAGAAAAGGGGATGGTGGAGTGAAAGCAACATAATTATAATGGGCTGTTAAGTGGCTGTTTTCCTAATTCTTCTCTGCAACAGTTCCTTATAAGTTAATTTCATGTCGGGCTGCATTGCACATTCACACTCTCACGTCCTGAAGAACTTGCAAACGGAGTATTTCAAAAACCCAGAGCCCTCGCTGGAGTCAGTCCGCTGCTGAAACCAAGCGATCCGCACCATTGTTCAGCTGTAATTAAACTGAAAGCACATTATTTGCTCAAACACGACTGTTTAATTTATCTGTTTGCTCCAGAAGGTGTTTTCCATTTTCCCGTCGTTCTCCTGCGGACAGACAATGCCTAACCAATTTCCAGGAAGCAGTCTTTTTTTAAATTATTGTTTTAAAGCGAAAGGCAGATGCCTAGAAGAACAAATTAGTTACCGTGTAAAGGTTTCCACAATTCCTCCGAGAGCCATCGCGGCCTGGTGCCTTGGGACGGTTCAAACCTCTCTCCAAACAAAGGCTGCTCTGAGTGTAAACCTCATTAACACACCACAGCCCTGCCTGACCTGACTTCGCTCTTCGGCGAGGTGATTGAAACGTAGACAAGCTCCAGTCGCATCAGTACATTCACACCAGTCTGACAGGCTAGAAGCTGAACCGCCGAAATGGTTTTGGAAAGGAAATGTCACATTACCGTACCGTCAGGCTGTACTGACTGAAACTGTGCGGAGCCAACTGTTTGGTTTTCAAAAGCTTTCAGAACTGAGATGGAAGTTGGAGCACCCGTCCGCTTCTGCGAAAGGACCGTGGATGCTGGGAGAGGTTCAGACATTCCTTTATGAGACTTTAAGCTGTACCTTAGACCCAAGTCCTAGCGCTGGAGCAGATCTAGCAATCACTTTTTTTTTCCCCAGGGTGGATTTCATCATTCCACTTTTGGCTAACGTGGTTTCGAGAAATAACAAGGCTTTGCAAGGTTTGCTAGGAGCTATAAAATACCCTTTCCAATCCTGCTGCTGGAGCCTTCACAGAACCCCAGAGCTGGTGGTAGCCCAGACAGAACAAATGCCCTTTCCTTGAAGTATAGAAATTCCTATACATTTAGGCACCATTAAAAAGTCTTCCCAGATGAAAATACGGAAAAAGGGACATTAAGCAGCAAATAGTCTCCACCAGGGAGCCTCATCTATTATATTTGCAGTCCTGTCTTGCACAACCCACCCGGCAGAAGGGGAATTTAGAGCCATTTTTTGCCACTTCTGTGTAAACCCTGCCTGAAACCAACAGTTTGTTTGCGTCAGCCTCTCAAACCCAACGTCCTAATGATCCCTCTGCACAACGGGATGGACAGGGCTCTTCTGCTGGGAGGGGGAAAGAGGCAAGCCATGCAGATGGCACATCAAAATTATTAGGGAGGTAAGAAGGTAACGTCGTGCTTATTTAGGGGGTGAGCATCAAAGGCCCCAGAAAAAGATAGTCTTTTCCTCCTTCTCCCACTTAGTTGAAAACCAAACAATGATCCTTTGGGATTAACTGGTGTGACTGGTTATGTGGAGTAGGAGAGATTGCACAGTTACACCTCCCAGCAGTTATCAGCTCTGCTGCTGGCACTCAAAGACCAAAGCCAGAGAGGGTGGGAGACAACGTCCCATCCCTCCCATGCCTTATCACCACTCTGCAGGTCAAGCTGGAAGCAAAAACCAGCCTCACGCAGTGACGTGATGAACACATGCTGAAATAGAGATTGTCCTGGGGAGACAGGCTGTGATCACCACAAATTTGGCATTGCTGTTCCTTGAGGAAGTTCCCTTAAAAAGAACGAGCAAGATCTCACTTCTGGGTCTAACTCTCAGAGAACCCCCTACCTGACACCACTGGGGAAGGACAACAGCTCTCCTGAAAGTCTCAGAAATGGTCTGGTCCATCTAATTTTTGTATCATCTTAAAAATTCTTTTCAGGAGCATCATTACATACCAAGTAGCTTTTTGCAACAAATTGGTAAGGGCAGCTTTGGAAGCAGCGCGAATACCTGGACATGGAAAATCACATGAGATGTTTCTACTCCCTGAGCACAGATAGCTTTGAAATTAGGACTCTTGTGTGAATATAATTTGATGTTACTTGTTACAGGGGAAAAAAAAGGCCAT
>JAAGAY010145484.1:0-28752 GCA_011801015.1 Ardeotis arabs | reverse complement strand
CACCACCTCTCTGGGCAACCTGGGCCAGGGTTCCACCACCCTCAGTGTAAAAAATTTTTCTCTGATGCCCAGTCCGAATCTACCTCCTTCTATTTTAAAACCATCACCCCTCATCCTGTCACAACAGGCCCTGCTGAAGAGTCTCTCCCCATCTTTCCTGCAGCCCCCTTTAGGCACTGGGAGGCCGCTCTAAGGTCTCCCCGGAGCCTCCTCTTCTCCAGGCTGAACAGCCCCAGCTCTCTCAGCCTGGCCTCACAGCAGAGCTGCTCCAGCACCGGCCACCCACAGACCAGCACCCTGGGGTGCAGGGTCCCCGGGAGGCGAGGGGAGCGTGACCAGGCTGTCTCAGATGCGGGTGTCTGCATGGCCAACGTCTGCAGATGGCCAGAGAGTTCCTACCCCAGTTAAAACCAGGGCTGACGACGATCAGCTATGCAAAGCAGCTGGTCCACCCAGCCCATGAGCTGGGGTGGTCCTTCTCCCGAAGCTCCACATCCTTCCATGGGAACACGGGCACCCGCTGCCCTGCTCCGGGACAAGGCCGTGCTGGCCGAGATCTCCCTGCCGTGTGCTGCGTGCGAGGTGGCGGGAGGGAGGACAAGATTGACTTGCTCTAGAATTAGGATTTGATCGCAAACAAATTGGCTCCTTTGCTGCCTCTTTGTGGGAGCCAGGTTTACATGATCATGTATATTAATAAACTCAGAGCTCTCTCAAATGCGATTACAAACCCCGCGTTTGCGATTCATTTTCTGCGGTATAATTTGACATTCTCTCAGCAGGAGCATCGTTAAGAGTTGTGCATTTCAGGGACAAGGTTTGGGTGAAAAACTTCCGAAGTCCTTTGGCAGCCAGCTGCGACCTTCAGAGCGGCGGAGCGCTGCTTTGCCGTCGGACCACGGATTGCTGCCGGAGAGAGAGTGCTAAAAATAGCCTTTGATGGGCACCACGAAGGCTCAGGATTGTATTTGTGCGTCGATAAGCCAGCGGGGCTGCAGCCACCTGCCTGCCGCCTTTATCTCTGAGCATCCTGGAACCTTCCTCCAGCTTCCACCTGTGGAAATGACCCAGAAAAAAACCCTGAGTAGGGCAGAAAATGGGCATTTTCACTGCCGGAGCAATGGGAGCTGGGGATGTCCCTGGGGCCACAGAGCTGGTGGAGGAGGACACGGCACCTGGAGCTCCCAGCGGCTGAGGTGGTGCAAGGCCACGTCTTGGTTTGCACGGTGGACACTGGTGCACATGAGCAAGGTCCTGGCCCTCCAGCATCACCCTGTGCCTTCCCGTCGTGGTGGAGAACAGCCATGGGATGATGCTTTTGGGACTTACGTAAATCACCAGCAACATTCATTTCCCAAACTGAGAAACAAATAGCTCCCTGGCCATCAAACTGAGCAGAGATTTTTTTTTTTTTTCCTAATTTCCTGCAGATATCCTACACAACAGACAGAAGCGGTAACACTGATTACTTGTTGCATCATTAATATTTAACAGCTTGCCATAATAAAATATTTAAACTCAAATATATTGATTTTTAGCACTTTAATACAGTCACAGCACAAACAGGATTAGCAAGGTCTCATATGCAGCGCTTTAATTAAATCCATAAACAACACTTCTTTAATAAACTTGCACACGAAACTTAATTTTGAGTAAACACTTTAAACCAGGCAGGATATCTGGGTGAGCGGGAGGCCAGGCAGGACCCAGGAGGTTCAGGTTTGACCCGAGCATGTCCCACGCTTGCTGGTGGGGACTTCTCCTCGCCGTGGGATCCCGGTTGATATTTTAGCCCCCCCCAAGTCAGTACCTAATTGTCGCCCTCAAGACAGAAACAATAAGAGGTTTAGCTAGAAGCAATAAGAGTTTAGGCTGAGGTTCTGTGTTTTGCTGCCTCTGGGGGCTAAAAAGTCCCCGCTGGTCCCCGCGCAGGGGCTGCCCAACCCTGGAACACCCGAGCAGGTCTTTTTTTCCTGGTACGTTCCAGGATGTGATGCCGAGCATCCCTGCAGCCCCCAGCCCGCCGTGGGGCTCGTCGCCCTGCCTTCCAAAGGGCTCCGGTGACAGCTGCATCTCCGCGGGGCGGCTTGGGAGAGCGGGGGGGAAATAACGCAAAGGGCAGCGTGGTCGCAAAATAGGAAACAACAAAGCAAATTCACACCTATTCCTAGTCCATTTCTCTTTCAAAAATATTTGTGGAAAGCTTGTTTGCAACGCCAGCCTCCGTCTCTCTGGAGGCTCCCCATGTCTCTGTTCTGATCAGCGCAAGTTTTGAAGCAGATTGCAAGTTGCTGAGGGTTTTTCGTGGGAGATGTTTGGTTTCTGTAGGCAGGGAAGCTGAAACCTGCAGCGGACCAGTCCCGCGGGGCTGAGCTGGGGAATGGATGGTGGGTGACACGTTGGCTCTTCGCTGCGGGGGAAACCAGCCACAGAAAATAATTACACAGCGTGGCTGGAAGAACCCGATTATCAGAGAGAAACCCTCGCGGTCTTTGACAAAAAGGCTCGGTACGGACTCCTTCAGCTCCCACCTGCTGAAAGCAGAATTAGGTGGTTAAAATGAAGACCCGGCAGCTCACCCCTGGCCTGTGCCCCCCACTGGGTGCAGGCTGCTTGTGGGTGCGAGGGAGCGGGGGGCTCTGCCCGGCCGAGCCCCTGCAGGTGCCGCGGCTGGGGGGTGCTCTGCCCCGGGTGGGTCTCAGCCCCCCGGGAGTGACATTTAATAGACTGGGGAATATAATCTGGGGGAGGCGTTTGGTGCATATTTTTTCCCAAAATATTAGTAAGAGAAGATCAAAATATTATTTGTATATGATTATAATGTTATATAATCAATGCTTGCATATTTATATGCCCAAGTCGTTATATAGTGATATCATCACTTTGCAGAAGGTGCCAGCCGTTCCCTCTTTCCCGTCTCTCTCACATCGCACCACGGCCGTGTTTCGCCCATCCGGCAGCACCTGATCTCGGGTATCGCTGGTGGACGTTGGCGCTGGGTGTTGGGTGGGTGTTGCACTTGGAGAGCACCCGGCAGCATCACCTCGTGATGTGTCGCGGTAAGTGTCCTAGATGGGGTGGCTGCGTGTGAGAACGGGCCTGAGGAAAGGGTAACAAAGGTTGTGGGTACATGGGGTCACCACGCTGGAAAGCTGGGGAGAGGGAGGGGTGCCCTGGGTAGGGACGGTGGGAGGGGGACAGCATCCTCTGCCCTCCTGGGAAGAGAGGATCTGCAGGGAAGAAGGAGCTGAGGCTTTTTCTGTCCCCGAGGTCTTGCAGCGCTTTGGGCTGTGGCTGAGCAGCAAGTCACGGCTGGGAGAGTGCCTTGGTTTTCAGTGCTCTCTGATTTCCCCCAAGGATGGATGCGACGGCCCCGGGATTAAGTGCCCCAGTGCTGTCCCCCTGGTCCTGCCACCCCAGGGGAGATGCTCAACTATTTCCCTGGAAGTCCCAGGTGTCCATGATGATGCAGCAGGAGCATCGCCTGCTTGGCCAGGTTGGCCAGGGCTCTGAGCAACCTGATCTGGTTGGGGATGTCCCTGCTCCTTGCAGGGGGGGTTGGACTGGGTGGGCTTTGAAGGTCCCTTCCCACCTAAACCCTTCCGTGATTCTATGATTCTACTCCCTCCTCCTTCCCGGCAGCCTCGGGTAAACCAGGCTCAGTGGGAATATTTGTTGTTGCTGCTGCTGGGTTTTTTTGCCTTTGCACTTCTGCAACTTAAAAATGCTGAAGCTAATTTAGCCTCCTGCATTTATTTTCATGAAGTTCCTGAGTGCCCAGGCTGCTTTGCCAATTACCTTCAGCTCAGGGAGATATTTTCCTGCTTAATTAAAGGAAACAACAGGAAAGCAGCCTGAGGCAGCCTGGACTGGAGCAGTGTGAGTGGCACTGGCACAGACTGGGCTCACCCCATTTCCCTGCCCACCTTGGGGCTGCAGAGGCCGGACCGGTGGCATCCAGGGTCTGGGGACCCACTCCAGGGCACGGGCACTGAGGTGACCCCTCCTGCAGATGCGTTCAGGAAGGGATGGAGATTTTGTTCAGATGCCTGACCAAAGGAGTTTCCCTCCTTGAGTGTGACCTAAAGTCTGGCTTGTGCCCACGGCTTAAGCTCCCAAAACCCTTCCCAGATGCTGGGATTTTATTTTAGCATTTTTTATCCCAACTGTGGGTATCCAGGAGGACATTACTAGCCAGCCCTTTGAATCACACTAATATCTTCCCATATCGCATTTTTATATCATTAGAAAAATGATCTCGCATAGCTAAGTGGATTGGCACCCACAGGGATGCCCTGGCAGAGTCCCCTGGCCGTTTGCGAGAAGTTCTGCATTCGGTTTCCCCTCTGCTTTGCAGTGTGTAGCTTCATTCAACAGGCAGTTTGGGGTGAGGGGGAGGAAAAAGGAAAGAGGAAGCAAAACCTTATTGTCGTTCACTGAGCTGCTGACTCCTAGAAGTGTGTTTCTATCGGAAATGAAGTGATGCGCTGGTTGCTACCAGGAATGAAACGTGTTCGTGGCCTGTTTGAGGTTGAGCAGAAAATAAAACAGAAAATAAAGCCACGGTGGTGTGCTGCTGGGAGGGCAGGAACATTGGACCCTTCAGAGGAGGGATGTCCCAGGCGGTGCAGCAGCAGCACCGTTTGCAAGGCACGAGACAGGGAATGGTGACCCTGCACCGAAATAGAATCATAGAATCACATAGAATCACAGAATGGTTTGGGTTGGAAGGGACCTTAAAGATAATCTCGTTCCTACCCCCCTGCAAGGAGCAGGGACACCTTCCACCAGCCCAGGTCACTCAGAGCCCCATCCAACCTGGCCTTGGGCACTGCCAGGGATGGGGCATCCACAGCTTCTCTGGGAAACCTGGGCCAGCGCCTCACCACCCTCACAGGGAAGCATTTCTTCCGCATGTCTCATCTAAACCTACCCTCTGCCAGTTTAAAACCATCACCCCTCATCCTGTCACAGCAGGCCCTGCTGAAGAGTCTCTCCCCATCTTTCCTGCAGCCCCCTTTGGGCACTGGGAGCCGCTCTCAGGTCTCCCCGGAGCCTCCTCTTCTCCAGGCTGAACAGCCCCAGCTCTCTCAGCCTGGCCTCACAGCAGAGCTGCTCCAGCCCCCTGATCATCTGCGTGGCCTCCTCTGGACCCTCTCCAACAGCTCCACGTCCTTCTGATGTTGGGGGCTCCAGAGCTGGACGCAGCGCTGCAGGGTTGTCTCACAAGGACGCAGCCCGTGCCCAGCTAGCAATCTGCACACAGAGAAATGTGCAAATGCCTTGATTTGGGAATATACAAGGTTCCAATATGCAAATATACAAAATCCCATTTTTTAGACTCTCTGTGGCCAACAGCATATTCTGGTTTAATGTGATCATTTATAATCTGAAGGCAGAAGTCTCCTGCAATTTGATTTACATGAAACGACTCAGAAATAAATTTTGTGAAGCTGGAGAACTAGGAAATGTCAAACGCAAATGAATTGCCTGGAAGGAAGGGTGGCCTGGGGCTCACGGCTGGTACCTGCACGTCCCCGCGGCTGGTCCAGACGGCCATTCGAGGCGAAATTAATTAGTGGTGCTGAGCGGCGTCAGCGCACAGATGGTGCTATGGGCATGTGATATTTCCTTTATTATTATCTGCTACGTCCAGGTAAGTGAAGCTGAGATGTATGAACCTGGGGGCAGTGTCACATCTGATAGCAGTGGAATTAGTTTAAAGATAAGTGTCTCACATGAAGTGCTGTTTTTGAGACTCACCCTCTCCCGGAAAAGCGGACTCCGACCTACTCACCGCAAGCAAGCTTTAAATGAAGTGCAGGGAAGAGCACAAGAAGGGTGCAATGAACGTTTCCCTTCTCATCTTTTATATCTTTTCAGTACCAAATTTTGATGAAGTACTGGACTATCTCTTGCATATGACTTGAGGCAAGTTGTGTTTGCCACGGCCACGCTCCACGGAGTGACTGCGGAAATATGCAAAACAAATGTTATGAAAGCAACATGATTAAATTTCCTGACAGTGGTTGCCACGATGTTCAGAAACGCATGAAATGAAGGGGGATTGTTCATTGTTTTGTTATCTGTGCCAAGTTGCCAGGGAAGGAAAAAAAAAAGATTTCCTGAAAATTAAAATAATTTTTCAATATGTTAGATAAATATCAGTACTCTTGAAGAGGTGTTTGAGCCGGCATGAGAAATATTTCAATTAAAAAAAAATGGAAAGCTTAATGGAAAGGGCGTGTGCGGGGACTGGCCGTTGGCAGGCGGGGAGGCCGCCTGGCCAAGCGCGGCTGCTCGGAGCCGCCGGTCGGTGCTGGCAGCAGTGGGGACAGACTGCGAGCGCCGGCGGGTTCCCTCGGCTGTGGCGATGCCCAAGGGTGTCCCACCATGCGGGGAGGGCATGGTTCATATCCTCCGTGAACAAACAGCCCAGACTGTTCCTATAGGTTCCTATAACTCAAACATTTTCAACCTAAAAATCTACTTTTTACATGAAAGAGTGGAGGTCCTACCTTGGAAACCGTTGAGGAGCAGAAGAAACCTCCCACCAAAGCAGCCCCTGAGGCTTCTGTTTTGCCCTAAGCACGTCTTAGCATGCTACGGCTCCGTGTGACCTCTCCCCACGAGTAGCCAACTAAACCTCAAACGCATTAAAACCAAAAGCGAGTTTTGAGTGCAGCCCAATATTTTATATGCAATACCGTCTCATCTGTAATTGGCTTGGCCCAAAGCAGCGAAACAACTTTTGTTGCCTGCACTGAAAGTAAGGAAAAGATAATAATGGCAGGGTTTTTTCTTTATTCTTGACGATGGATGCTAAGCTAGCCGGAATCCTGCGGTTTGCCGAGCCAGAGGCCCGGGAAGCCCTGAGCGCTGTGTTGGTGCAACCCGGGCACGGGAAGGATGTGGCCCTGTTATATGGAAATAGCATGAAGTCCCTGGGGCTGGTGGGGCATCGCCTGTACCAGCTTTGGGCAGCGTCCTGAGAGGAGACCGGCCACGACTCATGGGAGAGATAGGCTGCGGAAGTCTTAAAATGCGGATCAGTAATGCGGGAGGAGGGAACCAGTGCCCAGGGAAGAAAGTCAGTAAGAGATCCAGCTCTGGCTGCCATGTATTTGGTGTTTGCCTCATTTTTCTTCATTAAACAGCACCCAGCGCTTGACACTACGTGCTTTTTCCACATGCAAGTTTTAGTAGTTAATGAAGACTTGCTTGCCAGGATACGAATAAATCATGGCAGCACTTCCCCTGACTCCGTCAAGGCAGCGCACATCAAACCAGCGCAGGACACACAGCCCCTGCTTTGCTTCGGCAGGCTTCGCGCGGAGCGGATGTGGTTTATACCAACTTGCCGGGGCTCACAAACCGCTCCTGAAACTCTTCTTGGAACTATCCCATCCCCATGTTCAACCCAGGGTCTGGAGAGCCTTGCGCAGGAGCGGGCACGGCCGAGGACCGTGCTGCTGCTCGCCGGTTATCTGCAGGCTCGTACGATGGCCGCGGTGTGAGGAACGGCTTCTCGCACGCCTTCCTCCCACCTGCGCTGGGCGGTGCACGCTAATTTGCTTTTTAATGCGATAATCGGGGAGCCAAAGAGACGATGGGGCTGAGCCGTGGCAGCCTGGGCTGGTGGCACGGAGCACGTCGAGGAGGAAGAGGAAGGCTGTTTTTCTGGAGAGAGAGGGTTGCGTGCCTTCCCCGGCACAGGCTGCGCAAAATGCCCGGCTGTTACTGGGAGCAGGTTTGTTCTGCACAGGGCTGCTGATATATCTGCCTGGTTTCAGCCGCGCTCCAGGCTGTTGTTAATGGGCACAAGTTTATTTGTTATGGCTGCGGTAGTGAGCAACGTTTTTTAATGAATCCTATAACAGGGAGATGGAGAAGGGAAAGGGAAAGCATGCTGGCCTCAGATGCAAATGTCAGGCCTTGCAGATTTCTAATATTGTTTTCCCTTCAGAAGAGAAATCACAATTAAATGTCCTCTGCAGCTTATTGTGGTTTGCAATGAGTTCGAGTCTGCTCCTCTTTTCTGTTTCTTCATGCGTAGTGTCACTTACGAATGCTGTAAAATATTATAGAATCACAGAATCACAGACTGGTTTGGGTGGGAAGGGACTGTTAAAGCCCACCCAGCCCAACCCCCCTGCAAGGAGCAGGGACATCTCCAACCAGATCAGGTTGCTCACAGCCCCGAACAACCTGGCCTGGAATGTTTCCAGGGATGGGGCATCCACCGCCTCTCTGGGCAACCTGTTCCAGTGTTCCACCACCCTCAGCATAAAAAATTTCTTCCTTATATCATTTGACTTTTCCATTTTCCTGTCCTCTGCTCTGAAGCAGGAGGGATTCAGGCTTCACGAGGATGAACAGGGCTGAGTGGGGATGGACCGGGGTGTGAGACCCCGCTGAGCCCAGTGGGGTCACCCCGAATAACTCAGAGGCTGCATTTAACTCCTGCTTCCCCCCCAACCCGGGATCGGCTTTTCCCTGCCTTCCCTCGGGCACTCATCTGGCTATGCAGATCGGTAACGAGCGCTTGTTCTCGTTTGTAGCTTGCCAGCAGCGAGGGAATTTGTGTAAATAGGTCAGATATCACACACAGATCTGGAAGTCGGGGCCTTTATTCTGTGGCGGGAAGTGAAATCTTTCAAGGTTACGGAAATTTTTGCTGATACCTGGCCGTGCAACAGTGAGCTGCTCTGCTCTGGGGTGGCTGCTGTGGGGATCCCGCTCTGCTCGCTCCCCCCCGTCGGGGATGCTTCACCCACGTTTTAAGAGACAAATGGGTATTTTTGCTGCAGCAATTTTCTTTTTCTGAAGTAGAGTATCCAGGTAACAAACGATGAAAAACTTGAGCGAGCTTCTTCCTTCCAGGGAGATACTTGAGCATCTACAAAAAAAGCTTGACTTGCAAAGTTACCCTGACATTGTAATTTTTGCATACCTAATAAGCCATGGCCTCTTTAACTGAAAAGGGGAGATTTTCATGGAATGCTACCCTTTTCATTACTGCATACATCTTCCATTTAATTTGGCATGGGACGCATCAACCTTGGCTTTTGGAGACAAGGTGAGAGCCTGCCGAGCATGAAAATGAGTTCTTCTAAACACTTTTTTTGGTCATTTGCTACTGTACTGGGTGCAGGTTTTGAAAGAACAAGGGAAGAGGAGTTACATTTTACATGGTTTGGCATGAAATTATTAAAAGAGATGTCGTTCCTGCCCTCCAAAGGCAACCATCTAATTTTTTTCCCCCAAGAAAATAGAGTAATTTGAGCCACAAAGTAAAGCAGTAGCTTGTCTTTTACTGAATATATTTTGAAATATTCTCCTGTCCTGGAGTGCTTACAATGTCTGTTCCTCTTTGGAAAATATAATTTTCTTATTTTTATCAGATTATTGTTAAAAAGAGATTATAATTTAAAAAAGCCAAGGCTTTCAGGTTAGACCAGCTCTTTGGTCAAGTCACTGGGTATTTTGCCATCTTCTCTCCCACGGGGGCTGTGGGGAGCCCCCATGGCCGTGCAGTGACACAGGCAAAGATCGCAAAAAAAAAAAAAGAAAAAAAAAAAGAAATAATGATGGATATGAAATTAAAGTCTGCAGAAAGAAAATGAAGTGATGCTGCTGGCATGCTGGGCCCATGAGGGTTGCATATGGCCACGGTCCTGTGCCAAACCCAAAACTTCAGCCACCGCCTCCCAAAATTTGAAACCACCCTCATGAGCGGGGAGGAGGAGGCCGGGGAGGAACAGCTTCTGAGGGGGGGCAGCTAAGGCTGTGGCAAATCAGTTGCTTTGTTACACGGCGATTTTACTCCATTTGCTTTTAACAAAGTGAGACTGCTTCACGCCCACTGCGTCATTAAGTTCGACTGCCCTGAAAGCCCTGGCATCACCTTCTCCTGGAGAGGGACCACGCTATGAGTGAAAGCAGGAAAGAGAAGCAGCGTCAGCCACGAGCAGCCCCAGCTGTTTTGCGTTGGGTGATGGCAGGAGGAGAAGCGCCACAGTGTGTGTCCGCCTGCCTCCCGCTGATGCTGGAGAGATGCATGTGCCCACAGGGACCGTCCACCACGGTGGCTCTTGGCTGACTGGGTTTATACCTGAGCCTCCGTTTTTAGGCCCCAGAAACGCAGGCTGGAGGAAATCACATCGATACGAAGCTCTAACCAAGTGGAATTCTCCTAAAGATCAGTGATGTTCGTGGTCCTCCTCCCCGGGCATCTCAGGGCAGCTGAACCTGCTCTGGTGCTGTGGGAAGCCTTATGGATCAGACTCTGTGAAGACAGATCGTAGCTCAGTTTTCCAAATGGCAAACCTCAAAACAGGAATATAGCTTGGCCCTAGTCATGGAAAAAACACAGAGCTATGTTTTTCCAAATAACCCAGGGACATTTCCCGAATCCCAGAAAAGCGTTGCATTCTCTGTTGTGGAAAGGGCAGTTGCCGTGTTGTGGTCCTCAAGCAGGGTCCAGCATGGGAAACCACATCACGTCAAGGGTCCGAGCTGCCTCGAACAGAGCCAGAAAGACTTTCCTTTCCCCCCATCCCATCCCCATCCCCACGAGGCCCTGTTGGGGACATCCAGCGGCTCCGAGTTGATGTTCCAGCGCTGCGGGGCTCCCGGGTGTGCTCACAGGCACCGGTAGCCGCGTTTGCATTAAATAGCAGGGATGCTGCATCTGCTAATTAACAGAACGGACAGACCCTAGATAAAAGGAGCTGTGCCTTTCCCTGCACTGCCAAGCCAGCTGCTCCAAGCGGTGAATCAGCCAGACCTCCAGGTACACGTTTCCCCTGCCCAGGGCGAGTGGAGGCAGCGCTGCTGGCATCCCCTGGGCGCGGTGCGGCCACCGGACCCCAGCGGGGACACAGAGGGGAAACAAGGGCTGCGTGGCCGGGATTGTCAAACACAGCCTCTTCCCTCCAAAGAGCCGCTTCCTGCATTTCCAGGATGAGATCCTGAGCTGCTTCACGGGCTTGGTACCAAAGCGTGTCAGCAGGTTAAGCACGGATTACCGGTGATTACGGAGAGCGACTCACGCTGTGCTGCTCTGCCAGGGCTAATGAACTAAAGTGTTTATTTCATGCTTCGTTTCTACAACTAAACGGCTGTAATATATAATGTGATTATTCCAGCCTCTCCTCAGCTGCACGCTTACGGCCATGAGGAACGTGAAAAGTATCATTATCGGGAGAAAAGTGCTGCACATGGCTTTCCGTGAGCCCGTCATTACGTGTTAAATTAGAACATTTACATGCTGTGGAAGCAAGTAAACTGAGCAAAATAATATCTAAGGAATTACTAATACTGTATACTGTCATCTTGGTAACTCACAGCAGTCTTTTGGGCCTGTAATTAGTGTAAGTTCTGCCCACCCTTGAAAGTCTTAATACACTTTTGTCCTGATTTTGCCATGACACGCTCTGCAAGGTTTGTTATTTTCCTGTATGATTTATGGCCACGCGACTCGTGGTGCAAACTCTAAATATTGCTAGGGTGGATGTGTACCTGCTGAATCACTTCTGTTCGCTTTAATAGATCTACTGTGGGACTACCCAAAAAGCCCACAGCTCCCACACCAGTGAAGGCTGCTATTTTCCCCCATGGCAGCTCGGTTTTGGGGCTCAGGGAGGGTGGTCACACACTGGGACAGGGTTCCTAGGGAGGTGGTCCATGCCCCAAGCCTGTCATTGTTGAAGAGATGTTTAGACCACATCCTCAACACAATACTTTAACTTTTGGACAGCCTGCAAGTGGTCAGGCGGTTGGACCAGATGATCGTTGTAGGTCTCTTGCAACTGAAATATTCTATTAAAAAATATTTGGGATAGTTTTCTGTTACTTTCAACCTAGTATATGTAAAGGTATGCATCCAATAATACAGGCGTATGGTTATCGTACCTACACAAAACGCTACATTGATGACTTTGGTTGAGAACCTGTTACAGCCCATACATGTTCACACAGTAACATAACAGAATGTGTGTGTGGCTGTCCTGGTTCCAGCTGGGACAGGGTTAGTTCTCACTGGAGCTGGGAGAGGAGCTGGGGCTGGTGGCCCCCGGGGCTGGGAACACAGCTGGGATAGGTTACTCATTAGCCCACAGCTGGGACAGCTAATTACCCAAATGAGCCCCAGGGCTGGGCCATCCCAGGGCCATCCTGCTCAGGGGACAAAGTGGGGCTGGGGCTGAGGGGCAGGTTTGGCTGCTGGGGAGGGAGCTGGGCACCAGGATCCCCTCTGAGCTGTGGAATGGTGAGTTATGTGCTTACAGATGTTCTGGTTTTGTTTTCCCTCTCTGTTTTCTTTTCCTCTGTTGTTCTCTTAAGCTGTTTTTTATCTCAACCCAAGACTTTTGCCTTCTTTTCTTTGAAGGTCCCTTCCAATCCTAGCCATTCTCTTCCAGTGTTCTACCACCCTCAGCATAAAAAATTTCTTCCTTATATCCAATCTAAATCTAATCATGTGCATGAAATGATGAGCTGAGACACGTGATCTTAAGGTCTGTTCCTTTTTGCCACCCTTGTTCATCTCATACGGGCCTTAATGCAACTTGTGCATGACAGAAAAAGCATTTGTGTCAAGTGAGATTGGCAGCTGATGTCTACTGCCACCCAGCTTGACTTAAATGGAGATAGGTCAGCGGGTGATACAGGAGAATTGGATCTGCTGTCTTGATTTCCATCTGCTCTGGCCATGAATGAAGAACAGATGCCTGTGCTGATATCGTTAGCTGTGCCAGCCTCCTCTGGCAGTGAGGACTATGAGGTGCTCCTGACATTTTTTTCTTCATCTCTTCTGTGCTGAAAGCCCTGAGTCTGACACAAGAAAAACTTTTATTCTGGGCTTTATGTGGTGTTCTGGGTTTGTCACCCTTCCTACTTTGTTCCTGGATCAGACTTCAGGGTGACAGGATGAGGAGAGATTTTCAGGTGCTGCTCAGGTTTTTTTTGTAGTTGAAAAATGATAAGAGTGTTCCACAGCATAGTTTGATGAAAGTTTTCAGCCCAGTTTTAATGATCTACCAATGTATTGGGCTATACCTTTGTTGAGACTTAGGGTGTTTTATCTCCATCTTGTTCAGCATGCTCTGAAAGCAAATGCACTTCTTGCTCTGGAAGACATTAGCTTCTCTGTGACTGATCCCAGTGAAAACTGAAGTGATTATTTGCCTATACCTTTCAAAATCATAGTTTACTTTTCAGACAGATGCTGGTGATCCTGGGGTCCTGGCCATAATTAGTATCTGTGAAATTAAAACACCAATTCTTTTCAGCTGGAATTTAATTTTAGTTCCAATGTTTCTTGCAGTTACATTTTAATCATTCTTTTCTACCATAAAATTATTAGATTTTGCCTAAATTGGGTATCAGATTAATCTGAAATTAAGTTCAAATAGTTTCACTTTAAAAAAAAAAAAAAAACCGAAACACCTGACAGATCTCATTTTTCTCCTACAGCAGAGAGCTCTAGGAGATTTCCATCACAGGGCTGGTAGAGAGCTGGAAAGGTGGTTTGGGGAGTTCCCTGCAGGGAGGGCTTGTCCAGCTGCCATGGGTGTCACATAAGCATGGTTAACACTGATGGATGAAATTGTGCCAGGCTAAAAAGCCTTCTTAAAAGGAATCTTGCTTCCAGAGTGCAAAGCACAGTGTATCCCACACACCTGCTGCTGAGAGCAGCCCTGAGGCCAGCAGGTTGAGGGAGGGGATTCTGCCCCTCTGCTCTGGTGAGACCCCCCCCTGCAGCACTGCGTCCAGCTCTGGAGCCCCCAACATCAGAAGGATGTGGAGCTGTTGGAGAGGGTCCAGAGGAGGCCACGCAGATGCTGAGAGGGCTGGAGCAGCTCTGCTGTGAGGCCAGGCTGAGAGAGCTGGGGCTGTTCAGCCTGGAGAAGAGGAGGCTCCGGGGAGACCTTAGAGCGGCCTCTCAGTGCCTAAAGGGGGCTGCAGGGAAGGTGGGGAGAGACTCTTCAGCAGGGCCTGGTGTGACAGGACGAGGGGTAATGGTTTTAAACTAGAGGGAGGTAGATTTAGATTGGATATTAGGAAAAAAATTTTTACAATAAGAGTTGTAGATCACTGTCCCAGGTTGCCCAGAGAGGTGGTGGATGCCCCATCCCTGGAAACATTCCAGGCCAGGTTGGCTGGGGCTGTGAGCAACCTGATCTGGTTGGAGATGTCCCTGCTCCTTGCAGGGGGGTTGGACTGGATGGGCTTTAAAGGTCCCTTCCCACCCAAACCCTTCTGTGATTCTACCACAATGGTGTACGGGACTTTTGTCTCATCACATCACAAGCCCAAGTGTGCCCAAGAGTAGGGCATGAGGAGATGCAATAAAATGAGCTTTCAGCTCCCATCTTATTTGTACTTCAGTGGTATTTTAGTACAATAATCTGTAAAAAATGCAAACTTTATTTTCAACAGAAATGGTTCAGAATGAGTAATGCTTTTTAAATCTTGGAGCCAAGAGGCTGGCAAGGGTGGCTATGGTGTGTCCACTGGTGGCTGTTTGCAAAACAGGTTAGAAACCATCTGGCAGAGTGTTCTTTCCTCACTGCAGTCGTTCAGATTACCCTCTTGATCATTTTTCAAGATTTATATTTCTAGATTCTAGATTGCACAAAATGTCTGCAATTGAGCAAAATTTCACAGAAAATGGTTTTCCACTTTCACCTGTCACTAATCACTGCACTCAGAGGGATGTGTTGTCAAATAGCAGATGGCATATTATTCTAGAGATAACTGATCAACATATGTTTGCTTTATACATAAAGACTCTGTTTGAAATACTAAAGAATTATTTCATGTATGTATAAAGAAGCACTGTTTTCCAAAGGCTCAGCTCCCGGAGGGCACAATTAGCAGATTCAAATATATAGGTGCAGATCAAAGTTCTGCATCTCTACCTGGTTTTCACTCCTCTAAGTTGTGACTGTCTCATCGAAGGGTTTCTTTTGCATGGAACAATCATTTTGGGTTAGAAAAATTCCCCATTCTTGATGTTGTTTGTGTTCTACCTGCTCCTAAAATTTCAGGCACTGTACTGGTACAGGAGGGCTTAAAATTCAGATAGAGGGGATGGTCAGATGGGGGTGGACTTGTCTGAAAAGACGTTGGTGTCCCCGGGGTTGGACACACAGGCATTATGTAGGTCAGCACCACAGGGAAAGGCAGCAGCTTCTCTCTTGTGTGCCTAAATTTGAATTGCAGCTGCGAATTGCTCCTGGCCCTTGTTTTTGCCTTTCTGAAATAGAGAGTACTGAAACATTCCAGGCCAGGTTGGCCGGGGCTCTGAGCAACCTGATCTGGTTGGAGATGTCCCTGCTCCTTGCAGGGGGTTGGACTGGGTGGCCTTTGAAGGTCCCTTCCCACCCAGACCAGTCTGTGATTCTATGACTTGTTAGCAGAAGAAATGGAACCCAGTATAAATAACCCAAACCTCTGGGTTTCACCCAGCACACCTGCTGTGACACAGCTGGTGCTATGCAAACCCAGCGGGCAGCAGAGGAGCTCTGTGCGTGCCCTCGGCCCAAGGTAGGGTTGGTGGCATGCTGCACTCCTTTGCTAGAGGATGTCCAGGTAATTTAAATCCCTCCTTTGGCCTCGAGTTCTTCTGTACTAGGTGGTTCTGTCAGATGGCTCCAAAACAGATCCTCTCTGGATTTCTTTGGTTCGGTGGGACCAAGAATACCTCCACAACATGACCACAACAAAGTCCTTTCCCCATTAGCCACCACTCGGAGTTTTGCAGTGACCTCCACTTGAAAGTATGCCTTTGAAGGGAAGAAGTGTTCATCATCTGCTGATGTCTATCTCTAAGGACTTGTTGCAACTTTCCTTTGATCCTACATAATTCCATACTCATATTGGAAATATGAATACACCTGGAAAAAGGCATTTTCTTTAAGTAACACAACTGAGTGTTTCTTTCTTATACACTGCGGAATATATAGACCACATGCACTATATCAGTAACGTAAAACCCTCTGCCTTTCGCTTTTCTCTCTGGAGCACTCTATTTCTACCAGATGTTTGAAAGGATAACTCCCTCCCACCCGAGCATCTTCGCAGGCAGGGAGACCCCCTGTGCAGCTCTGGTTTTGGGAGCACTGCTACGGAACACCCTAAGTCATCAATGTCTAAGAAAATACTTTATTTTCATTTTTTAAATGAGTAACTGTAGTTTAGGCAGCCTGAATTTTGAAGGCGGAAGGATAAGCCTGTATTGAGCAGCAGCGATATTTCCTGCAGGAAGCACGAAGCCATCGCTCTGGTTTGTGTGCCAGTCCCACAAAATTCGCTTTGGGGGAAGCTCCTCTGTGGCCAGCGCTGAGCACGGCTGCACGGAGCATGGCCGTGTACCGGTACATGTGATCGGAACCATGCACAGCTGGGGTCAGCGGAGACTGATTGTGGGAACAGCGCTCTGCATGAGAAAATATCCTTTGTGGGATATTTCCAGCAAATAGTCCTCAAAGGATATATTCTCAGAGACAGAGCAGTAAAAAAAAATTTAGGAAAAGGGTATGAGGAAAAAAAACCTTAGTATAATTTTCCTCTAGTGTTGGAATTTAAAGGTGGTCATATCATGCTCAGTTTCCATTAGTGGCTCTATTTTTCCTGAGTTTGTCTAGGGCTTTTGAAACTGCTTGTCCCTGGTTTCTGCAATAGTCTGTGGGGGAGTGAATTCCACAGCTTAATTATATGCTATGTGATTAACTCCCCCTTAAGCTTTATTTTCAGCTTAACACCTAATAATTTCACAAGATAACCTATAACCTGTGTAATGAAAAGTTCTTTTCGTTCTTTGTGTCTCCCTGGCCCCAGCGCTGGTCTCCCTGGGCTGTCACATCCCCTTCCCAGAGCATTTCTTTTCCAGGCTGAGCAAAGCTGATCTGATCTGTGCCCAGCAAGACCCCCGGCACTCTTGCCCTGTGATGTCCCCCTTGTTTGCCTACTGTTTATCATCTTCTCCCTGTGAAGTGACCCAGGAGAGAGACTTTCCTCTGGTCCTACAATAGGTTCTTTTCTCTAAAGCTCTCGATAGAAAATGTTTTTAACACTCAATATGTGACACTGACCCACACACATTTGTGCACAGAGGCATCGGCTTCATCAAGGGACTGCAAGAGTCTTTTGAGACATGACTTTCCTCTACCATAGCGACGTGAATGTACTCATTTTATTCTTTTTTTTAAACCATTTATTTCATATTGTTTCCTTCATTTTTCCCACTTTCCTTATTTGCCAGCAGTTCACCCACTGTCCTCCAGTGTTGTTTGGCTTACATCACCTATGGCATCAGTGAAATTTTGTAGCTCACCTGAATTATTTCTAACTATATATGTCTTTTGAGCTTTGGGCAAGTTCCTTTACACTGTGAGATCTGCAACTGCTCTGATGGAGTACCCACTCTTATTTAAAGCCCAGCTTGACACATTTGGGGGTTTTCTAATTGAAGCACCTCGGCCTCTGATTTTGTTGACTTCACTGAGGTTGGAATTGGGTCAGGAGGCGTTTCCTCAAGCTGTTTGGAGGTAAAAGCAGTTAGCTCATTTCTGCCCACTTCTTTCCATACATAAGTTGCACGTTTTCACAAGTACAATACAGAGCCTGACTGTGGCCTTCTACGATAGAGTTGTAACCGGACTCACAAATCCAGTTACGGCAGTTTACGGGGAGCACAACTTAAGCACAGATTTCTTTTTCATTGTTTTTCCACTTTCTATCCTCCACATCCCAGAGTCTGAGACTGCTGGGTGAGGGTAGAAATAGTGGGCAGGTGACAACCTGCTGCGCTGAGATGTTGGCTCTTGGAAGAATGTGGTGATTTCTACACGTAGGCTTCCTCATGCAACCCAGACCTTGCAAGTGGGAAGTACGGTGCGAAGCATTTGTCGAGTCCATTTTATTGATACCCATCCCTAGGGGTAACGTGTATGCTGAGTGCCCACAGAAGCAGTGGCTGCAAATTTTGCTAACTCTGAGGTGATGGCCACATTGCCTCCACTGGAAATGATCTTGGTGGCCAAACTTCCAGAAATGCATAGAAATTAGAAAGATGGCCCTGAGAGGAATGTGTGCACCTGCCCTTGGATATCGTCTGGCTTGGGATGAGCCCATTTCCTTCCAGTAGAGTGGGAATACTTGGCTGTTTTTGTTAGAGGCAGAACTGCTGGAAGCAGAGCATGCCCATGGGTGATGCAAAAGTGAGATTTCCTGGTGAAAATCTGGAGGATTTTCAGTTGTCTGAGCAATGGATGGGTTGGAACAGATGAAATCTGGGTGCCTGAAGTGGTAAACAGATGTTTGGCTGTGTTCTTATTTCAGTATGAATATTGGCATCTCCCTGCTCCTCCCACAGAACATCATGTAGGTTGCTCCTGTTGCCCTGCGTTGCTTTGATGTTTCTGTTGCACCTGGGACTCAATCCCTCTTCGTGCATCATTAGTGCTGCAGTGTTTCATTAGGAAAATAAAGTTTGTTCTGTACTGGGGAATCTTCTATCTTTGGCTCAAATGGTTGGCACAGCTTCTTCTGAACACTTGAGTCACTGATTTACAGTTTTTCTTAGAGATTTTCATGTTTTATTTCAATCCAAAACAATGACCAAAACCCTGGTACTTCATAACATATAATATAGACACTCCATGTGCAAACCTAAGACTGTTTTCAGATGATTTTATAAAATATATTAGGGAAAAATCCCAAACCTAACCATCCGAACAACCTCAGACCCTGTCTAATCCACGTAGGTGTGCATTTCTCCTGCGCTTGTTGAAGTGAGAACCCAAGTGGCTACTTCAAACATTAAATGTGACTTTCTTGGCAGGAAATTGTTGTAACTTTGAGAACTTTTACCTTGGAGCTATTTAATAAATAGACGATAAAAACTGATATTGTTGTTGATCTACTTTCAAAGAACAAAATTTCAAAGTGATTGATAGGGTTTTTATGTTTATACATATATCTGTATAAACACAGATACAAAGTTCTAACCTGAAACAGCCAACAGTAATAACTCAAAGGAGAAGAGAAAGAGAGAAAATGATGGAAGAATTCTCCTGCTTTTATTCTTTTTCTACAGGGAGAAAATACAACCCTAGGACTGTAGTCCCCAGCAAAGCACTTTTTCTGAATTCCCTGGCTGAGGAATGGAGATTTAGTACTCAGCAAATGCAAACCAATTTCCACAAAATGTCAAACAAGGAGATGATCTCTCTCCCCAAAGGACTACTTCTGAAATATAAAACAAGAGACAGAGGGTAAATACATGAGCAGACAGTGGAAGAATACACAGCTCAGCGTGGCAAGCTGCTGGGCAGCTGTACCTGGCTCTAGCTTCCCCATCCGCCTATGTGTGAAGCCTTTAATTTTATTTTTAATTAAAATATTTTTATCTCACTCTGATGGTTTCAATGCATAGCTTGGATGACCACTTAGCATTCCCTTTCTGCCTTTAGAACATTCCCTTCTTCTCCAGAACTAGCTTGCTGCCGTCTATTCCAAAACGGGAATTTTGGGCTTTGCTATTGCTGCGGCATCTGAGGGCTGCACAGGCAGTGGAGCCACCTCCAGAGCACGTTGTTGGATGGAGAAATACTCTTTAGCTCTTCAGAGGGCTGGAGCACCTCTCCTGTGAGGCCAGGCTGAGAGAGTTGGGGTTGTTCAGCCCGGAGAAGAGGAGGCTCCGGGAGACCTTAGAGTGGCCTCCCAGTGCCTAAAGGGGGCTGCAGGAAAGATGGGGAGAGACTCTTCAGCAGGGGCTGGTGTGACAGGACGAGGGGTAATGGTTTTAAAATAGAGGGAGGTAGATTTAGATTAGATATTAGGAAAAAATTTTTTGCACTGAGGGTTGTAGAACACTGGCCCAGGTTGCCCAGAGAGGTGGTTGATGCCCCATCCCTGGAAACATTCCAGGCCAGGTTGGCCGGGGCTCTGAGTAACCTGATCCGGTTGGAGATGTCCCTGCTCCTTGCAGGGGGGTTGGACTGGGTGGGCTTTGAAGGTCCCTTCCTGCCCAAACCATCCTGTAAGTCTATGATTCTACGATGTTCTGCTGCTCCATGCAAGAGCACCTATAGGTCCTCCACCCTGCTGCTCTTCTGCTTTTGGAGAAGCAATCCCTTCTTCGTGGCTGAGGACACCGGGGGGCTGGGGCACTGGGGAGGGCTGCTGCAATGACAGGGTGATCACTGATCTTCTGTCCCGGGCTGGAGCACGCTTGGCATTGGACAGAGTATTTGGGAATTTTGCTTGGGATGGCTTGACAAGTCCGTAGGGAATATGTGCAATTTATGACTTTTCTAAGGCTTTTCCGAGAGCAGTAAAAAGATTTTTACTCCATGGTCGATTCTCTAGAAAAGTTTGAGTCCCCTCGACAGTACTAGAGTCTTGCAAAGGAAGGAGGAAACTGCACATTTTTCTCCAGAGGCATTTTTGGAAACATTTTTTCCTCTATATGCTCCCACCGAAGCTGTATAAACCCACAGTACCGGTATTGCGGTGGCCTTGGGCCTTCAAGCTGACTGGTGCCATTGCGTGGGGTGGATTTACCATTGGGTGGATTTACCAGCAGTGGTGAGACACTGCCGGGGCGTTGCTCAGGTGACCCCTGCACAACCAGACGTAATTGCGTCTTTACTCTAAGGTATTGGAAAGAAATAGAATTTGTTGCAAGACTGTTCAAAAAACCAAAGAATCTTGCAAAGTTTATATGAAAAATACCAAATTTTCATACCTCACCTGTCTACTAACACGAATTCCTTCCAGTGGAAGGCTGTTCCACGGCCTTGATGTGGAACTGTCATTTGGGAGACAGGTAGGCTATAGAAAAAGTGGTGGTTACCTATCGGTGTTCTGAGAACGCTGGCGACCTGCTCCCTCGGCGTGCGGCTGTCACAGCCGGTGCTGGTCCTGCAGCTGGTGAGCATCGCTTTCATCAGCTGGGATGATGAAATTGCTTCTCCTCCTGCCTTTGCCTTCTGCGTGGTGATCCTGGCAGGGCTTACGGATATTGTCACATTTATGTCGGGCACATAACACAGCTGCTACAGCCTGCAGTTTTCACCTCTACATCTTAAGTTCTCATTGGCTTCCTCGGGCATTTTTATTTTCAGTAATTTAGTGTTCTTACACCATTAATTCACTGAAATATCTTTTTTTTTAACCAGTGGTTGCATTATACCTCTACGCATAGGTGCTGATTTAGAATTAATAAAACCCTGACCATGCACCAAGAACTAGGAGTGGGGCTTTGTTTGCACTGAGACTTGGGTGGAAATCTGTTTCTGTACTTCTTTATCCAAATTATTTTTTGTCTTACTGCCATAAAAGCTGTTATACACGGTATAAGCAGTCATATTTAACTGTGACAGAGCAAATTAAAAAGGGATTTTCGGCTGTACATACACACAAATGAGGCACACAGTTCATCTGCATCTTTGTAGGCTGCCACGGGGTTCTTTAATTTTTTTTTTAATGAAGCATGTAAGGACGCAAGGTTGTTAAGGAGCAGTATTGGCTCATGAATTACAGTTTTCCTGCCAGCTGCAGGTTGTGAGGAGCCATCTCTGCTGCAATAGTCTAAAGCAGAGGTTTCTCCAGGGTTAGCTGATCATGGGCAGAACAGGGAAAATCCCGATCGGCTGTGGTGAGGAAACGGGTGATGCTGTCATCCAGAGAATCCATGGACCAGCTTGGCACCCCACTGGGCAGCAGTCCCCATCCAGCTGTGAGGCTGCAGAATAATATTCTTGTGGAGTTTACAATAAACCTGAAAGTACAGAGTGTTAATGTTTTTTTTTTTCGGAAGATGGGAAGTGTCACAAACAGTTGGCCGAGCATCGCAGTGGGAGGAGCTCAGCTGCCAGGTCCCTCAGCTGAGCAGACGTTTGGTTCTTGAGCTTTCTCCGTTTTTTGGTCTTTCCTGTGCTCCCAACTCTTCGTCCAGGGTGGAAACCACCAACCCACCTGTGCAGATGCTGAAGAGGCAGGTGCTTAAGGAAATCTGCATGGCCTTGGACGAAGCTCTTCCAGCCCACCTGCAAAGACGCAAAAGGGTGAAGTCCACAAGTGCTGGGGCTTCTTTTGGCTGACGGCTGCTCCTCGAGGCTGCACTGAGCTGGCAGGGGTAGCGGCCAGTGCTGAGGGCCAAATGAGAGCAGGGAGGAAATTTGGCATGGCCTGGTCACACCTGCTTTGCACTGTTACAGCTGGTGTGACCATAATGGAAGGGCAAAGGAGCTCCGGCCCAGGCTATTCATCAGCTGGGACTCTCAAAGTTTGTTATTTCCAGAACTAGGATCTCCAGACTGCTCCTTGCAGACAGATTTCTTCAGGAAGGAAGCATCCTCTGCTAGTTGGCATTGTGGCTGCTGGAAAACAAGTTCTAAAAAGATCACGTTATCGTTATCATCTTACCGCTCCGTGCTTGATCTTTTGTGTGAATGACTTTGATAAGCCTTTAAAAAGACTTTGCTCTAGTTAAGACTTCAGAACTGTAAGCTGATGTCCTACACCGTTTCAGGTAGCCTTAGGAAAATGCACACTAGCAATAATTTCACGTTGATGCAGCCCAAAGATTTTATCAATGACATGTTTGCAGAGCCTGCCGTGTATCAGTTTTCCATGGACTTCTGATGTGGTTTGCATTGTGAAAAGGGATTTGGGGGAACGGCTTGCTGCTGGCCTGGGCAGGGGAAATGGCTGTATCAGCTGCCATGGGAGGGATGAGGCACAGGGAAAAATAGGGATGGGGAGTGGGTGGGATGACAGCGTAGCCGTTGTCACGTTTGCTGGTGTCACTGGGTGGGCACGCAGCCACCCCAGCATCCCTGTACCAAGGGGACCCTGCGCTGGGGTTCGGACCTGGCCTCACTGGACGCTGACCTTGAGCAGGAGCCGAGTTATTAATTCTCCTGAAATCTTCTTCTTTGCGGAAGGGAGTCAAAGGGTTGGATGTTTGTTTTCCATTAGGTGAGGTCAGCTTTTGCCTAGCAGACCAGTGTAAAGTGGGCTTCGCTTCTTCTGGGGTTTTATTTGAGATCATGAAGCAGTTTGTGTGACTGTCGTTAAAACCTGCTTTGAAAGGCTCGCATGGGTGATGCTGGGGCAAAGCTTGCACTCATCTCTAACTGGTGAGTCAAAGTAGCTGTCCCAGTTCCAGCTAGGACAGAGTTAATTTTCCCAGGAAGCTGGAAGGGCCACAGCTGGGGTAGCTCACCCACATTAGCCCCAGAGCTGTTCCACCCCCTGTGGTGGCAGCTCAGGGTATAAAGTGGGGATGGCTCTGAGGTGGAGTTTTTGCTTCTTGGGAGTGAGCTGGGTGTCAGGATCTGCTGTGAGTACTGGGAACCACGTGCGTATATTTTGTTATTGTACTGTTTTATTTTCCTCTCTGTTTTCTCTTCCTCTGCTGTTCTGTTAAGCTGGTTTTATCCCAACTCACAAGTTTTGCCTTTCTTTTCCTCCTGAATCTCCTCCTCATCCCACTGGGAGGAGTGCATGTGAGTGAGCAACTGCATGGTGTTTTAGCTGCAGAGTGGGGCTAAACCGCAACAGTAGTAGAAAAGCTGAGATCCTTATTTGAGGGAACTTATCCCAAATGTCTTGATTATATATTCCCATTTGTATTTTTGTGTGTGGCTCACAAAATAAATTGGGGAAGGTTTTCAGAGACACAGGGATGAGATGATATCTGCCTCTGCTACCCCAACGTTATCTCGGTGCTTCTGTCTTCTCTTTGCCCCTTGCCCCTACTTAATGTCACTTTCGGATGGGGACGTTTCACCAGGTGTGAGCATATCAGCATGGTGGATCCAGCCCTGTGACTGCTCTCCCCCGATAAGGAGAGGAGAGACAGCCACACAAGATACCAGAGAGGTGGCAGTTTTAGGTAAAACCTGTCTGGGTACTAATAGATCTCTTGTTCTATAAATAATCGGGGAATTTTAAAGCTAAGCTTCCTCTTTGAGAACAATGTTTTCATGTAAGCTCTGAGAGTTTCACTGACATTAGCAGACACGTTGCTGTGAGGTAAGGAAACCGCTTGCCCTCACCCGGCAGTGCGAGGTGACAGCCGATGTGACTCAGCCCACTCACGCGTTTCCCTTGCCCCGTTCCAAGCCACTGCTGGAGCAGAGAAACCGCTGCTGCTCATAGAAAACCCCAGTCAGTTGGCCACATCCTCAAAATATATGAAGGCAGCTCCTAACCAGCAAAAGGAACCTTTGGAAAAATATCCTATGTTTTTATGGAATGAGGAGGCCAAACCCCGCTGCCAGGCACAGTGCAGGGACCCCCTTCTCCTGGGGGTGGTTGGGACGTTTCCGAGCTATTGACATTCAAAGCGAGGAATTCAGGCTCCACCAATTAAAGAGCGATGGATGAAAGTATCCATGGGATTATTCCTTTGCAGCTGGCAGTTGAAATACGTTAATCGGTAATGCGTCAGATTTTGATCTGCGGGACCCTCTTGCAGCTGAAGTTGAAGTGGGAGTGAAGGCAGCAGAGTTATCCACTGAGATTTCTACAAAAGAGAGGACGACGCATCACGTCGGCTGGCCATCATGAGGACAAAACACACAGGATGGTGAACTCTTTCTGCCTGTTCCTACAAACACCGTCTCAAAATGCCCTGCCTTTTCTGAGCATCTCTCCCAGTCCCTCTGCGCACACGAGCTGTGCTTCTAAACCAGGTGAGAAGAGGCGCTTGCTGCGACACGCTCCGAACTCGTGGGCATCGGGCTGTTTCTGATGCAGGAGGAGCTGCTTCTGCTGGGAAGAGTGCGAGCTGTTTATCTGATGCTGGCCAGGAGCTGAGCATGAATGTTGGCGTGGATGAAAAGAAATATGTATGCAGGCTTCAGAATTTTGCATTAGCAATTCTGTTTGTGAGCTCTCAGGTTAGTGAGGAGGATGGAGTTTAAATTATTTCATATGGCTGGAACGGTGTGATACTACCCCTTCGGAGCAGCTTTTTAAAAATTAGTCTTTTCTGAAATTGCAATGGGTACATGTTTCTGGAGGGCTTCTTGTTTCGATTGTCTGCCATAAGAGTCAATGGTCTTGTACTGAGCAAGCAAAACAAAAAAAGCAAACTATTTGTTAGTAATTAGAGCAGAACCTCTGTGTTCCTTCCTTTGCTTACTTGAGCTCGGGAAAATGTTCCTGAGGAGCCCTAATGAGCACGGTGTGACAGGAGGCATGGCGAGGCGCGTGGGAAGCGTGCTTTACCAGGAGACAGCTCGGAGCCCTGCCCCGTTGAAAAGGGACCCGAGATGTGGCTCGGCTGTGACCTCTAAGAAAATCAATGTGGAGAGCACTTCAGTTTTAGGAGGCGAGTTTAACCCTGCAGGCATGCGCAGAGCGTGGCAGAGGATGCAGTGTGGAAGAAGCATCCAGAGCAACTGGGGTGAGAAAGAGTGGAGGGGTGAAATCTCCCTCCCTCCAGCTGTGGGGCGGCCCCGTATTTTGGAGAGGGGACAGAGTGGGGCTGGGGTGAGAGATGGGGGGGATGCCTGCACGGAGGCAGAGTGCTGCAGCTCAGGGATGAGGGGAAATTCGGGTGCCCCCCGAGAGGAACAGCCAAAGGGAGGGTTGTTTGAGTCTGTGTGTTTTGTGTTTCTATGTGTGAATCATTTTGTGGCTCTAATTCCTAGGGGGCTAGGAAGGTAAAATAGATAACTTACTGGTCTGCTGCGTTTATTTAGATTAAAAACCAGGAATTTAACTCTATTTTGGTGGGGCAGCTCTATTGCCTTCACAGGCAACTCTTCAAAGGCCTGGGAGTGACCTCTTCATGGTTCCTTGGACAACATGGCTCCTTCACCTGCAAGTCAAACCTTCCCAGATTTGCGGCAAAGTAACAAACAATTTGTTTTGCAGAGCAAGGTTTTATAGTTGGTTGTTATAACTGGCATGTGAAGATGTGACAGAAAGGCACCCAGCTTTTGCCAATTTATCTGGCTCCCGCAATATACCTCTGCGAGCTGATTGCTGGCGCGGTGCAGTGGTACCTTCATTAGGGGCCTTTGAACCTTCCCCGGTGGAGTGAGAAAGCAATCATCGTGTGTGTTGGGAGTAGGGCAAGGAAGGAGTTTTGTTTTCTTTCCATAATATTTCAGACAGTAGCCCAGAAGTGAGGGTAGGAATTACTTTTTTCCACTGTATTCCTGAACACAGACCAAATGCAAGATCATGAATGCACCTGCAAATCCTAAATTGCCGTGTCCCATTGCCACTGGAACAACGTGTAGGGAAAAGCTTGGTTCGTCTGTGATGGCTCTGCAATGCTCTGCAGCAGAAGGAAGATGGAAACCTCAGAAAGTCTGAGAAGATGGTGCCTCTCAGAAGGTCTGAGAAGGACCAGACCGACACTATCAGTCTGTGTAAGGGCTTGATGAATTGTCCTTGGATTCTCCTCAAATTTACCAGCACTGCTCCAGGTTTCACATTCTGCCTAAATGAGATCTGCACCTTCAGACTGGTTTTTCTTTTTAGTTCATTGTGCTCTCCAAATCAACCTACATCAGGCACTAAGGGAGGATGGTCCAGCATCTCTGCAGTGCGCTGAAGTGTTACGCTTATCAAGGTTGTTGAATAATTTAGGCAGATTTATCTTACTTCTGTGGTTCAGTATCTTCTCGTGATTTCTTATCTTCCTGCCTCAGTTTCTGACCGAGGACCAGACAATTAACTGTGGAGCCCAGGATGCTCAGGAGCCCAGGATGCTCAAGGACACAGGAACCCAGGCTGCTCCAAGTCTGGGGCTCTTCTGCAGCGCCGGATGCTGCTCAGCTCTCCCCAGCTCTGCTATTGATCCCCACTCGTGGAAGACATCAGGATTAACAAAAAGCACAGCCCGAAACAGAGACTGGTACCCAGCCCTTGCTTTATAGTGGCTCTTCCAAACTTTGTTTTCATATGTTCATTTTCTCTGTTGCCAAAGAAACAGTTCCCCACCAGCTGCAGATCGCTGCTTTCCTTTAGGGTGCCCTCGGTGCCCTCCCATCCCGTTTCTCCCCCATCCTGGTCCCCCCACACCGAGTGCTGGGGCAGCGGCAGCCGGGCGCGGGGATCAGCGTGGGCACAGGGAGCGCTCGTGGGACCAGCTGCTGTTTTCAGGGTGACATGGGGCTTCTGCAAGGAGGGCATGGAGGAAAGGAGAAGGCAGAGAGGTTTGCTTCCCCCAGTCTGGAGCTCCGTGCGGCTGGTGGCCGGCTGCCACGAGCACTCCCGCTCCCGGCACAGCAATCAGCTCGGCGTTTCCTTATGCTCGCCGCTGCCAGCCATATGCTTCGCGCTGCTGTAGAATGAGCAGCGTTCCCCGCTCAGTGAACTGCTGGAGCGTTTCAGAAGGCGTAGTGCAGCCGGTGGAGGGTTTTGTGATGTTCCCAGCATCGCTGGCCACCTCAGTGGCTGGCAAAGCTCAGCCCAGAGCTTCTACGGTGCAGTGGGCACTTTGGCACGGTACGAGCCTGGTGCCCCAGGACAGAGGAACGAAGCATCTGACCCACAAGCGTGTTCTTACCTGTGCTGGTGCTGCAGTGACCACTGCCACCCTCCTGCCTCAGCCCCTCGCATTCTCCAGGGGTGCACAGCACCGCTGCAGGGGCTGAGATTTCAGTTCACCAAAATATTATTCTTAAAATCACTGGATGGTCTGGGTTGGAAGGGACCGTTCAAGCCCATCCAGTCCGACCCCCCTTGCAAGGAGCAGGGACATCTCCAACCAGATCAGGTTGCTCAGAGCCCCGGCCAACCTGGCCTGGAATGTTTCCAGGGATGGGGCATCCACCACCTCTCTGGGCAACCTGGGACAGTGCTCTACCAGCCTCACAGTGAAAGGGAGGCTGCTCTAAGGTCTCCCTGGAGCGTCCTCTTCTCCAGGCTGAACAGCCCCAGCTCTCCCAGCCTGGCCTCACAGCAGAGCTGCTCCAGGTGCTTCGTATCCTTCAGTGCCCCACCTCTTGTTGTGTGACCATCGCTGTGCTCCTTGAGCACTCATGGTGTGTCTTGCCATTGCCACCTCGTGTAGAGCAGTGCTCTTGAGGGGTCCTTCCTCTGCGCTGGCCTCCTGGCACTGGCTCCTTCGCTGTGTTTACGTGAGCAAGGTTTAAAGTGGTACCTGGCATCCTGCCCCCTGTTAACTCAGCAGACGTAAATCCCACCCTTTATGCAGTTCACGAACGCAGCCAAGTGCCACTTTGCAGTTGGAAAGCTTCTACCGTGTTAGTTAAACAGCGTTAAAGGGCATTTATCTGTGGCATTAGAACGAGTAATTAAACCATGGAGAAGATCCTACCTGCTGGTCCCCGGAGGCAGGCATCTTTTTTCAGGATGCAATCCTTGCAAGCAGAGTCTGCGTCTGGTGCTGTAAAAGCCTGAACCAGCTCTGGGCCTAATCCAGAACCCCTGAAATGGAAGGGAGGTGTTGCAAAACCCCCTGAAACCAAGAGATCTTGGTTTACCAACCATTCCACGTGAACCAGGGAGCAGCGTGCTGCCGCAGGAAGACATCAGGGAATCATAGAATCATAGAATGGTTAGGGTTGGAAGGGACCTTCAAAGGTCATCTAGTCCAACCCCCCTGCAAGGAGCAGGGACATCCCCCACTAGATCAGGTTGCTCAGAGCCCCATCCAGCCTGGCTTTGAATGTTTCCAGGGATGGGGCTTCCACCACCTCTCTGGGCAACCGGTTCCAGTGATCTACAACTGTCATGGTGAAAAAT